>JBBMKB010069745.1:0-14392 GCA_037833945.1 Alaria marginata
CGCGCGATCGATGTATCACACACAGCTTGCGAAGTGAGTTTCGACGAAATCCTCGATCTCACAGCTGGAGTGCTTTTTTAATTTTTTATAATATACACAGACAGACATATACCAAGGTATTCTGCTCACCGAGCAAGCCATCAAGTGTCTTCCATAGCCATTGCACTGCTCGAGCGCAGATGATCCAGAGCTCGAAGCATACGAACATGAAGAACACGACGAAGCAGACAATGGATACTGTGACCGACTTGATGGGCGTTGGACCTGGCGATGCTGGGTCGTCGTTCGCGAGAATGGGCGAGAGCACCGGGCAGCCTCCTTCTTCCCCCATGCTAGTTTCGTTTGTACTGGTTTTGAAAGACGTTTGGTCGCAGTGTGTGGTTGCATTAGGTGCGCGAAGACACAGAGGACAAGCGAGAGAGAGTGTGTGTGTGAGAGAGAGAGAGAAAGAGAGAGAGAGAGAGAGAGAGAGAGCAGATAGATACACTTCTCGCAGACCCAACCGTAGAATCATGTTCGTTATGTGCAGCATTAGAGTCTTGATCTCTGGTGAATATCTTATAAACACAAACTCAGGCGTCACACCTCTCACACCGTTTGCCCCCTACCCAGCTGTTCGATCGATCACGACATACGAGCCTAACATTGTCAGGAGAGGACGCCAACCTAAGGGACCGGCACAATTATGATTTTTAAACATTGGCTGACAAAATCCGCGGTTGATCGATGTGGAACAGATTAAAGTTCATGTCTCCAGTATAGCATTCCGTCTTACGTGTCATTATGTCACCTATAGATTATTATCCATGGAAACGGCAATGAGTTAGCGCCGGTCCCATCACACCGACCGCTGGGCATAGTTTCGCCATGGTGTTTCCTTGGCATACCCGTGGAGTCATCGACAGAGAGAGGCGGGCGCTTTGGCAGTCGGAGACCACTGGCTGTTCACATCATGCATCCCCATCGTTCGGATGAAAAACCCTTCCGCACCGTTGTCGGCCGTCCGCGAGCGCATTTGGGGTTCATCCATGGACGTTGGCCACAGGTATTTAGCCCTCATTTTGATCGGTCCCGTGACATTCCATTGGTCTACCATCGATAAGGATTGACGGCTAAAACTCCGTGGGACTCTGGGGACCGTGGACAGGGGGGCAGAGGGGAAGCTGGAAGCGGGGAGTGGGCCGCACGTTGGTTGGGTGGTGGAGGGGGTGGCGGAGTAGGGTGCAGAGGAAGGAGGGGGGGTTAGTAAAGCGGTGGATGGGGTTTAGTCAATTTTGGCGCATGCACATGGCCGAAAACCCTATCGCCATCAAAGCAGGTTGGAGGGGAAGGGTCGGGGGATGGCAAGGTGTCTCGTTCATTAACGCGTACGGCAGGATCATCAGTAGCAAGCAGGAACATTACAACGAATAATGCCGGAATACCAACTGCAAATATCGTTAAACCTGTCCCAGATCCTTCCAGTAGAACTTCTCTGTTCGCGGTTCGAGGGAAATAGCAAAGTTGAAAAGCTGTTCACTATTTACGAAATGTATTTCATTTTGCTTTGTTTCGAATTGTTGTTGTTAATAGATCAAACCACGGTTCTGTTAACATGGTTGTAATGTTCCAATATCGCGGATAATGGTCTCTAGTATGCATACTTGATGCTAGAATAGCACATATTATCTACAGCTACTGCGAACTGTGTTACGAGGCGAACCATGTGAGAAAGGAAGGACGAACTAAGCCGCTACACTCACGTTGAACCCAACTTCATCCCCATCGCTGCCGTTGGTAGGGGGGAACTAGTAGGAACTGGCAGCAGCAGCAGCAGCAGCAGCAGCAGCAGCAGCAGCAGCAGCAGCAGCAGCAGTAGTGCAGCCGTTGTCGCCTCAGCGAAGACGCCTGTTTTTCTTGACGTTATCATCTCGTTTTCGTCTAGGTTCAAATTCTCCTGTCAGTCACCCAAGCACGCACGCATACATAATTTAGAGAGCGTGAAAACACGAAGAGAGGGGATATCAAATAGCGAAAAGCAAAGGCATTGTTCGAGCTTAACGGAACCCTCCTCCCCCAAAACAACGAAGGCGGGAGCTCGCGTTGTGGGCGGGGTGTACTCGTTTCATGGAACACCGTAGTCGTATGGCCATAGACCCTCGCGTGAGGTGTTCAGCGAGTCGCATAAAGGGCGAGCTTCATCCTACTATATGTATCACTTGTTAGGCGGACCTCCGCAACTTGTGCGTACTTTCTTGCACATGGATAACATCTCCGAATGTTTTGCAGTAAGACGGGGAGGGGGGGGAAGGGACGGCACCCCCTTGGACATCTGTACTGGTTGAGTTGTTAAGTTAAGCCAACGGCCACGAAAATATGATACGTACGTAAACCAGGTACATGCCGAAAGTATAAGAGGGAAAGGATGAAATAATCGTGGGCAGAACGACGTTTAGAGCAGAATGTAAAGGCGAGTTACAAGAGGGGGCCATAGCAGATATATTCAAAATCAAAGTTTGAGCACAAAAACGAGCAAACGATACATGAAGCAAACACATAACTATATACCGGATATGCCTTACGACTCCAACCATATTAGTTTTGAGATAAAACAAGCAGAGAGTATACAAAGCAAATACCAAAACGATAGTAAGAGTTCAAGCTTTACGAGTAGCAACAATATTTCCTTGCAAACAAATGAGCAGAACGTACCCGAACCAGTGAACACGAAAATGGTCGTGGACCCAGCAAGACTTCGAGAAAGATATGAGCACAATGTGTACCTTTACAGCTCTGGACGAAACCGTGGCGACCGTGTGATACCGTTGTCAGATAAAATATCCCAAACGAGCTTGTGTTTCCGTCCAGAGCGGAACACTACTACACCCCCTGACGCGTTTTAGGATATAGGTAGCATTTGTTGGCCAACACCTTTCGTACTGACGGTGCTACTCAACTGAGGTACTATTTCAACTGATTCTAACACCTACTGTGTTTGCAATAGCGTTCGTAAAATATCTTCTGTACTGTAGGCAAAGGGAGTGTTCATCGGTATGCACTTTGAAATTGTATCTCCAACGAAGTTTTGGGTGCGATATTGAACTCCCCAAATGACAAGAGCCATAGACGTCACGTGCACCCCTACACCCTTATAAGGGGGATGTTACTTTTTATTCCTGAGGCTCTTTCTTGATTTGAGGAGCTCTATACTAATATTGTTGAAGAAAATTGAAAGTGCAACCCAACGAACAACAGCTGCGGCCTCAGTATACCGTACAAAACAATCATTTATTTCTGCCTAAACGAGAATGACATTCCGACGTCATTTTGGGTCAAGGAGGGAGCCCCGTCATTCAGAAAATATTTCGGCCATAAAGATACACTCGCGCGAGTCAGTGGCCTAAGCTCGACAATGGAAATCAGCGTACCCCCCTACTGCCTGTGGCCCTGATACCCCTGGAAAGTAGTAGACCAGTCCACAGCAGATAATCGGGGCGCTCCTCTATACTCAAAGTATGCAAATGTTTTTAATGTAGTAAATAGAAAAACGTATTTAGCGCCAAAATGCCGGAGATACCTCTATTAGGATTTGGACCGTTGCTCCGTCTCAAAAGGGATGCGTGGTCAATGGTCAAATGACGAAGGGAACCGACAAAATCGGTACGCCCCCGCCCCCTCCCCCTCACCTGCTGTAGCCGTGGTCCCTCTGGGAAGGAGCAGGCCAACCCACAGCAAAATGAACCGCCCACGAATATCGTCGGAGTCAAGTACACATCTCGCGTTGTTGGTGGTAATTTTCTCTCTTGACTGTGCACCATATCCTCTCTGCCATAGTCAGCGCTTACTATCGCAGAGTGATTATTGTCGTGTACATTATACACATAAATTAAAATATCACTTTCACTTTCCAGTTTCTGGACAAAAGCCGTGGTCACAGGTGTCGTTTCCCCTCCCCCCGGTACGTGAGCAAACTGAAAGTGCAATCCGATCAACAAACTCGGGGCCCATCTATGCTTAAAAGGCATATGACAAAAATAGAATGACATTCCGACGAGTTTGGGCTAGGGAGCCCCGTCACCCAGAAACTAAAATCGCCAAAAAGTGCTACCTATATCGTAAAACCCATTTATACAACCAGTAACAATTACGGTGCAACATAGTAATCAGGACCTATGATACAAACCAGAACCTATATATTGCCCCTATTTTGCTCACGATATTTGGTCCTGACTACTGTGTTCCCCCGTAACAGTAATAACTAGTAACTATCAGCCCCAATGCTAAGAAAGCATCCTCCGATGGAATACAATAAAAATATAAATACTTTGTTACTACGTGCACCGCCGTACCAGTACACAAAGAAACGGCCCTACATACGGGCTGCGAGATATTTCATATATATCGACATTCCGTGGTATTTATCCTGTTCATTTATACAATCTAAAATAGGTACTAGTCCCCCCTCCTCCCTAACCCGCTGCCCCCATCATGCCTTTAGACCTAGCACCTTTTCGTTCAGTACTCCTGTTCATTCGAACAATCTAAAACAAAAACTGACCCCTCTACCGATGCTACGACTATATAGATATCGTGTTCCACAGCCGTCAGATTGTGTCCCTCTCAAAACGGGTTTTATAGTTTCCACGCACAAATTGATTAGCATCACCCTGTTATAACCCTAGTACTAGCTAACACTAAGGGAAACCGCCGACCGTATATTTCATGAGGACATACACACCCAGTAACCCGCGCGATCGGAGTGTCACACACAGCTTGAAAATATGAGTTTCGGCCAAACTTGTTCGATCTCACAGCTAAAGGTATTTGAATGTTTTTTATAATATCATATGTGAATCGGAGTCGCGCTTATGCGCTTCCGCCACAACGCTCTCGAGCATCATCAAACCCTCGCGCTCATTTCAATACACAGCAACGCTGGCAGCGACTACTGCTCACAGCATCGCCGGCGGCGGCTACTGCTTGTGCGGCCGATAGTACAGCGAGCGTACACTGCCACATGTGCGACGTGACGGCGCTGGCCGCCCTGCCTCTCGCGCTTCCACTCACGCCCTCACCGTTGCAACCTCGAACTTTGGGTCGGTCTTAAACGCGTTGGTAGTCACTGTGTTGCGGGGCGGGTGCTTGTATCATATAACAGCAGAAAAAATGTTTTATTCATCAATCTAGTCGTTGAAACAAACACACTGGGTTTGTTTCCAATGTATATTTTAGTGGGTGTTTTTTTATTCAAATCGTTGCAGCAGCAGCAACAGCGTTTGTTTTATTGAAAAAAGAATCGATGAGTTGGCATCAACAACGCAAGCACCATCGCCCTTCAAGTCCGTCTCCCTTTTCCTGCGCTGTATACCGTAATTATGCGAAGGATAGCACCGGGTGCGATCACGTTAAAAAAAATCGTTCTTCATTGTTTTTGGCACCCGCGGTGTGATCTCTCCGACGGGTACCATCTCTCGGATACCGGTGCGGAAATACAATTGACTCATTTGATCGTACGTTTCGCAAGGCAACCTCTGTGTCATCTCCGATGGATGCAATGCCGAATGGTAATACACACCCGACCTCACTGGGGCAACAGTGCTGTACAAGGTGCGGTAATACCATACGGGCATGTATGTGTATTGAGTCCTTGGTTGAGAGCATACAGTTTCCATACCGATTAAATGAAACAACTTGACTCATTTCAGCGCGTGAACTGCGTCGGTCCAATACTGGTACGTGAGAGGAGTGGCGCCCTGATGATATATAGCTCACCGCATGTCAAAGGAACCTGCTGCATATGGTACCTCGTACGGCTCAAAAGTGACCCGTTGCGGTAGCACTCAATCATGGATTTACATCGGAGAGATCGCACCTTTTGCCACCTCTCCGATGGGGGTGCGGAAATGCAATTATGCCGTTCTTGCGTGTTTTATTTTGCGCACCCCGGTGCGTTCTCTCCGATGGGTTCCATCTCTCCGATGGGTGCCATCCTTCGCATTATTACGGTACAGCAGAAACAATGTTTTTTATTGATCTTGAAATTTGATGAATCGGCAATGACACCGCGAGCACCATCGCCCCACGCACGCGCCCTTTCCTCCCTTTTCCCGTCCCCACTCCTTCTCGCGGCGGCTGCAGCCCGACATGGCTGTCCCCACAGAAGCAACCATCGCGAAGACGCGGGACCGTCTCAACGGAAGCGGCTCGGACAAGTCCAAATGGGCGACGTCCTTCGTGTACCAGATGAAGGTGCTGCTGCACAGGCACAGCAAGCAGGCCATGGGGGAGGTGAGCCGCAACGAGGAGTCGTAGCGGTGGCGGAGGAGTTGCTTTGGCTTCAGAGCTCGGAGCACATGCTGCTGTAGGCGTGGCACGCTTTAGCCAATAACGTTGGGATACGAGTTTATTCAGTGGTGTTTTTACAATTGTATTGTCATGTACCAAGGCCATGGGGTTGTTCATCGAGTCACAATCACGTCTCCATGCTTTTTTTCAAACTAGCGGTGCGGCCACGGCTCCGCCCGTGGCGCTAGCCCA
Source organism: Alaria marginata (assembly GCA_037833945.1). NCBI lineage: Eukaryota > Phaeophyceae > Laminariales > Alariaceae > Alaria > Alaria marginata. Next base: position 6,517 of record JBBMKB010069745.1, read on the forward strand.
ACTCTCGCCGCGCGCTGGCTCTATGAGCCCGAGCCAATCATAAATCAGCAAGTGGGTTTGGGGTTTCAACACCTCGCGGGGCGGCATCTACCCGGGTGGTGTCCGATTTCGTCACCGGGTTGTTGGAGTTGTAGATTTACGAAATGGGCTTTTATCCGGGGATGGTAAATTGATATCCCTGGGTGCGGCGGGACCTCGACGCTGTCCCGAGGGGCAACTCTCGCCGCCCGCTGGCTTCATGAGCCCCACTTCAGTCAGCAACCAGACGGTGAGGACGGGATTCCACACCTTGCGGGGGGGTATCGACCCGGGGGTACTCCGTTCTGTCACCGGGTTATTGGAGTTGTAGATTCACGGATGGAATTTTTATCCGGGGATGGGACCTCATCACCCCCGGGTGTGGAGGCACCTCAACCGTTTGTTTCGTGGGGCAACTCTTGCCGCGCGCTGGCTCCATGAGTGCCAGCCAACCATAAATCCGCCGATGGGGGTGGGGGCAGTGTCGACGCGGGGGGTGTCTGGTTTGGCCCGCGGGCTGTTGGAGTTGTAGATGTATGGAAGGATTCCCGATCCGGGGGTGGGGCCATATCCTCCCCCGGTTGGCGCTGGCTCTACGCTTCTTAGCCAATCAGCGATCAGCCTTTAAGATTGAGGTTCCCACACCGTGCGGGGCAGCCTTTTTCGTTGCAGGTTGTGACTCAATTTCCAAATGGCGCCAAGCGATTTTGACCGCCTTATATCGGGATACGGCCTTATACCGACCGCCTTATCGGGGACCTTTACTGTACGCAGAACTACGCAAACTTCCGCACGAAACATGCTATTATACCTAGCCAACTAGTTAAAGCGTCTTTATTGCTATGCAACAAGGTTAAAACATCAACCGTCGACGCAAAATCAACTAACTATGGTCTTTCCTTCGGATCGCAAACACTACAACCGCCATTTGAACTTGGTATTGGGTAGGGTTACACCCAAGTCGTAGTGGGGGTACTACTACGAAAGTATACATTGTATGTGTAATACTTACATTTGGCACTGTTTACCAAAACCTACTTATGCTTCTCTACGAGTATGCTCATCTGTATTTGCCTGTATCTACCTATATTTGTCTATAATTATTGATGACACGCCATATTGGAACGCGTTGACGTAGCTTGTTTTCCCTGCTGTACGTGACGCATTTTGCAACGTTTATCGTTGGTTCCAAATGATTCAGATGTTCAACGCCGTCCACCTGGGGCAAATGTTCGGGCTGGCGGTGATGGTGTCGGGCATGTGGTGGCAGAGCGATAGCGTCGTCGACAAGGCCGGGGTGATGTCCTTCATCTCAATCCTGCAGTCCCACATCGGGCTCAATGTCAGTTTTCGTTGTTGGTTGTTTCAACGTGCATTGATGTCCGGGGCCCTCCCCTTGCCGCGGGCGAGTACAACACCCAGGAACACACTATATGATATCATAACCATTAACAATACACTTCAGGGCGCACGCTCGAGAATGCCAAACGGGAAAGCCGCCGAGATTCGAACTCCCGGCACACCCTTTTTGTTGACTATCCAAGATTTTCACGAACCATTTACTCTGCCTTAGTACGAAAAACCGTTTTTGGAACCGCCAACATTGTCCCGCCCTAATTCCAAGACATTTTACCGGAATTCTGTTTTCGGAACCGCAAACAATGTCCCACCTTAACTCCATGTCATTATACCCCAAAAGACGGGGGTGCATTCGCAAAGGCATGCGTAAAGGGGTTGCTGTTTTCTCGAGAGTTTTTGTCCCAGTTCGTTTTCCTCTTTCTCGTGTGTGTTAGTCTCGATGAGTCACCCTTTTTTAAAGATCCATCACTTTTACTTTTCAAACTGATCTCGGAAGAGACCCTCAGCGACACCTTCTGGAACAAGGCGTGGTCACAGGTGTCTTCCCTCTCACCCCCCCGGTGCTTGAGGGCATTTATATCGCGCTTTGGATCCAGCATCCCCAGTTTTCATATTCCTATGCTCTTTGATTAGCATCAAATTTCCCTGCAACGGTCTTGAACTGTTTCAAGCGTTGCCAATAGCATTCTGCACCTTGTGGTAGGGTTTCCTGATATCTAGTCCTTTTGTGTCGTCGGTATGGTACAGCCAGGCAGCTGGTTGCCGGACGTCGCCGTTGGTGGGGTCGAAGACTGTAGCGAGACTTCTCAACCTCCTATGTATGGTAACTTCGCTTCATTCTAGAATCTCACTTTTGATTTTGACGAAACCAACCAGCTCTCTCCGGGTGGCGCTGTTTTAACGAATATAGGGGAGAAAATCAAATTCCTCCCACACGTTCAGCCGCATGTTCTTGGGTGGCCATGATACATCGCATGCTTTATAATTGCAGTTAGAAAAAAAGGCTATGCTTCGCGAAGCTCGGTCTGCAGCAAATGCTCGTATCGTGTATCTAAGACAACAAAAGACGAGCCCTCGCCCCCGACCCCCCTCCCCCCCCCTTTCCGCCCCTTCTGATGTTTTACCACTTCCAATTTTTGCGGTGTTTTAAGACGACCATGGGAGTGTTCTCATGCTGGTGTAATGTACCTAAGGCAGATATATATGTGACACCCGCCCCCCCCCGCCCCCTCCCCCGTCCTCTGTTGACCCACTTTATGCTTCCCACTTCCAACCTGATTGGTGTTTCAAAGACGAGCATGTGAATATTCTCTCCCGAGCGAAGCTTGATGATTCGCGAGCGGTCGACGGGGTCCTACCGCGTTGGGCCGTATTTCTTGGCCAAGTCGTCGAGCGACATCGGGGTGTTTACGGTAGCGCCTATCTTATTCGCTAATTTCGTCTACTGGTGTGTCGGCCTGAAGCCGGAAGCGGGCGCCTTTTTCGTGTTTCTGCTGCTTTTCGTTAGGCAGGCAAGCGGTGGTGGCGTTTTGGAGGATAGGGGTTCGGGGGTGGGAGCGGTAGAGAGAAGGAGGCGGTGGCGGTGGCGGTGGCGGTGGTTCGGGTTCGGTGAGGTCGCATTTTGATGTATTGCCAAAAGTGAATGCATGTCAGCAATTGGTTCGGTTGGTGACACGTTCATCTCTTCGCGGACAAGCGTCACGGACCTCCCGATACTAAACGTGGTGTTGCAAGTCTGAAGAGGCCTTAACGGGACAATAAAAGCCCCGTCAGTCGATAGTGTTGCATGGCAGCAGTCATCATAGGGACCGCTGACTGCAGCGCTGAAAACCCTTTAATTGTGTGTTGGTATTCTCGCGAGAAAGATCCCTCTTTGTTTGGCTTAGGAGGTACTAGGGAGTCATCCGACGGTAGGGGTGCAGCAATAGGTCCCTGAGCTCCTAACATGAGGAGCTCAATATCTCAACCGAAACGTGACTTCCAAGATTTTCGTTCGCTTACACCGATCAATATTTCTACCCGCTAGTCCTAAAACAAATACACTCGCGAAATGATCCATCACACCAACCGGTAGTTCTTCACTTGAGAAGCTCAACCGGCCAGGAACGTTTGACCCCAAAACTGTGCAACCCCTACCATGGGATGGCTCTAGGTATCGTAACGATACCGTGAAAATATGTGGTGCAGCGTGACCTGAACTTCACTTGGAGTACTTTCAGGTTTCTCTCCTCTACTCGCGAGTGCGCGAGAGTTCATCATATGGAACTATCTCGCACCGTCTTTTCTGCTACAGGTTTTAACTGAAATCCGGCTATGCTGCTGTAAAAGGCTTGCCTCCCCTGCCCCTCCCACCCGCCCCTTGCTTCAGCGGTTCGTCGTTTATCAGAAACGGCGCTCTTGGTTTGGCGGTTTAAACAATTCCCGCTGCTACTGTCCGTGCAAGTGGTTGTAGGTCAGAGCTTGGGGCTGTTCTTCAGCACAGCCATCGCCGACATCTTCACCGGGCAGAACTTCTCCTCCTTCCTGGTTCGGTGCCTTGTGCTCTTCGGTAAGACCCGCCGTCGTTCCGAACGGATAATCACCCGCTAAACGCCACATGACGATTCGCCTTATGGAAGGGGAGGGGGGGGGGGGGTAGAGCAGAGTCAAACGTACAATACATATAGTCACCGACGAGGCCACTATGAAGCCAACGCCAAATCCTCGAATGCAGCTGTGCCCAGCCTGCCAGCCAGCCAGCTACACAACACAGCAGCAGCAGCGAGTCGACGCCAAATAAGAAAACCAACACAAGAGCTCAACAGACACCGACCAAACGGATATACACCCGAACCCCCATTTTTGATACAAGCTTTTGATTGCTGCCGCGAGCGGCTCTTCAAGTCACGCAAAAATATGAAGACCTTCAAATGTTTCACACCTCAGACAGAACACGATCTACAGCAGATCATCTAGATCATCTAGATCATCTAGATCATCTAGATCCTTTGTCTGTCGTTGTGATATGTTTGTGCAGGACCTGTTCGGTACAGATCCAACCCATGAAACTTGTGCTAAATCACACAGATTAAACGGATCCCGGCCGGCAATATGATCTATAGGCATGCAGGCCATATAGACCAGGGACGTGTCCAGCCTGAAATATACAGATCATGAATGAAAGGAGCAGGCAGCCTATCGACGTTTGCTACGAATAGCACAGCACGTTTTGGCATTTTGTTCCGTTTTCTGAATGACGGGCTTCCTTGGCCAAAAACGTCCGAGGGTTATCCCTGTTTTGCAATGTGAATACTCACTGTTTACCTAGAGGCCATCATGGGTGTGGACATCGGGTTGCACTTTCGTTTTACTCAACAAAAGGGTTTGGCCGAGGAAAAAGAGCTCCTGAAGGAAAAAGGAGGGCAAGTACCGAGGGGGGGGAGAAGGGAACACACCTGTAACCACGGCTTCTCCATAAAGTCATTGGGGGTAAAGCCTTATTTTTTACGAGTTCAGCCGGAGAGTAAAAGTGATCATTCAAAACATAAAAAAACATCCAACGACTTTTTAATAGCTCCGCGTTTGGGAAGCCCCGTCTGAAGTTTTGCCCTAAACTTGCGCTGCTCCTACTGTAGGACGCGTCTTTTCTCAGTCTCACCCGCTCCGACACCTCACCCCTCGCGCCCAAACAACAACACACCCTTTTCTTTTCCTAAGGTGGCTTCTACGTGAACAGCGAGAACATACCGCCGGAAATGTAAGTGGTGCAAGGTTGTTTTTTTTACGTATATACGAGCATTGCCCCTGGGGGGGGGGCGAAGGCGAGGTGGTTGGAAATTCCTGTTTTGAACAGACGGTACACACTCGCCGTATTTTGGCAGCAGTCAACTCAACAAACATTGATGGGAGTGGTGTTGATGTTGTTTGGTGGCGCTGCGACATTCTTGCGTAAGAAAATGACGATAGGGGAAAACTCGTCAATGGTCAAACTACTCAGGTAACCAACAAATAAATGAGTACGCCCCCCTACACCACGAAAAAGCTTATTATGGTGCAGCCTGTTTCGCACGGATCTAAACGACACAATATATTCGTATCAATCCGAAGGTCACGCCGCGCCAATTCGACGTGAGTGGTGGCGCTTAGCGTTGCCTTCTCCTCTATTGTAATTGATATGGACCTTGCCGAGAGCGGCGTCCGATAAACGTTTCCATAGGGCGTTTCTTATTACGAATCTGTCCCAGTATGTATATATGCATATGTGTGCCCAACGGGCCCGTTTTGGTTGTCTCCGGGTACATATTAACGGTTTCTACTTTTTGGTACGAGCTGCAGCACTGCCGTGCCGTGGTATACCATGTTGGTAAATCAACTGAGCAAACGAATGGTCAGGATAAACTTATTTTTTCGTTTGGATCGCGCCTGCTCTATCCCGTATCACCAAAGGGCGGTGTCTCGTACGATTTGACACCAACCTTCACCTCCAACCCCTTCCCCCCCTCTTCCCTCTTGCCGGCATGACACGCCCAATCGCTGCTTTCAGTAACCCCATGGCGTGGTGGGTCGGCTGGTTGGATTATTTTGCTTCTGCCCACAGCCAATGGATAAAGTACTTGTCCCACACATTCTACGGGTTTGGAGGCTAGCTGCATAACGAGGTGCGTGGCATATGTTTGGTACAGTATGCCAGGTATTTCTGCTGCTGCTGCTGCTGCTCCCTCTTACTGCAGGTGCGGTAGTGTTGAGGCTCGACACCCCTCGCTAGCGGACGGTTCATATCGTTGGAGGATTACCGCCCCGAAGACCCAAGCTCGGAGCCGTGGTCGGGGTGCCGACGCGTGCTGTTTTAGATTAGGTATTAGTATAGCTCTTCTTGCTGGCTTTTGTTTTGCTGAATGTCGGGGCTCTTTAAACCAAACAATGTTCGTGATGTCGTTGTTGTTTAACATGAGTGATTAGTTTTTGATACCTTGGGCACGGCTTTGCTCATCGGGGTTCACTTTCAGTTTGCACAAAACCAGTTTTTAGGGTGACTTACGGATAATTTGTTGGTCCTTAAGTGAAGAGAGCCCCAAAACAAAGAAATGTGGTATCCCCCCTACCGTAGCATGTGTATATGAATATATTTTTGTTCTGTTCCGTGTAAATGTGTGTGTGTGTAGGCGGTTTGCCGCCTCACGCTTCAGCACCCGGCTCCGCACGGCACAACCAAACACGTAATGGAGAACCAACCCCCGGTTCTTCCTATATCCGTAACGAGGCGTTCGTCAAGCCGACATACCATTTTCGATCCCGTATCCAACAACGTCTCATAACTACGCGGTCCAACGTCTTGAAAATGCATTGAAGGGCCGAGAACACATGCTTGCTGACCCCCCCCCTTTCGTGCCCCCCCCCTCCCCTCCCGCGCTTCTGCGATGCGCTACTGCGATGGCGCACACAGCTCCATGGACGAACATTCTCGTGTGACGAGGTGACCGGTCGGTCGCTATTAGGCCTTGAGGAATGCGCCCAAGGCGGGTCTGGTGTCGTCACAGGACAGCACATCCTCGCGGAATATGGGTAAGTGCCATTTTTTTTCACTTCGAGCACAGAAGGGCGTCTCCTGCTTTTTGAGGGCGAGTGCATTGGTTGGTGGGCGATAACGACCGCCGAGGAAATCTCAGGGACTTGGCACCGCAGTAGTCTTCCGCCACGTTCCGTTCCGACCGCCCTGCCAGGCATTTGTTTTGTTCCATACGGAAACCGTACGACAAACGAAAGAGACCTTACGCGCCTACTTTTTGTATTTTCGTTTTCTGAACAATGGGGGCTCTTTATTAAATCTAAACTCGTGTAGTTGGTATATTATAGATCTGTCATTCTTGTTTTTGCGATAGATTTGTTTCGTATACCTACGTAGGTGACGGATTTGTTCATCGAGGTGCCCTTCTTTTTTTGTTTACTCATAAACGTTTTTTTTTGGGTTGAGGTGTAGAGCTCCTCAAGTGAGGAAGGAGCCCCATAACAACATGTAGCATCCCCCCTACTGTAGTATTAGTACTATTAATGGCATGTGTCGCCTTTGACCCGTTCCAGAACAATATGATAACCGGTCGGTAGCCCTAGGCGATGGCATTTTGCGAAAGAGTTATGTGGCTTGGAAAAAACGTTTTCTGCGTGGCGGGGGGCCCTTACCCCGAAATCGTTGGAATAGTGTCAATCTTTTTTTTGCGAAATATGACTGTTTTGTATACTTGATTTTTGTATACCAAGGCCACGTTTATTTTTTGTTCGTCCGGGGTAACTTCTGTGGCTCATGACGTACTTTTCGATGCGTAGGGTAACGAAAACGAGAACGTGAAACCTCGAGGGCTGTACATTGCTTTTGTGAGAGCTCCACTTGAGGTTTTGAAGAAGACGAGGGCCAGACATTGTTTTTTGTGATAGCTCCGCTTGAGGTTGTGTTATGATATTGCTTGGGAGCCTCTGGAAGGGGCTCCAGGAAGTTAGATATTTCCTGCACCGGGGTATAAAAAGG
>JBBMKB010069756.1:0-14391 GCA_037833945.1 Alaria marginata
ATCACACCCCCCAGCTGCGGGGCTCCTGTGCATGGTGCTTATCACCGGGGGTACGCTAGATACCACACCCCCCTATAGAAGCACCCCCGGTGATGATATTTTCAAAGGTCAAAAAGTTATCACAGGGGTGTGCTTTCATCCGTGTTATACGGTAGTAGCAACAACAACAGTATGGGGTAGGCAGTATATATATACATTGAAAAAGGAAAGAATATTCCAAATACGTCAACTATGAGTTCGATCGAATTAATAGTTTGTTCAAACGTCTTAAACTATTGCGCTTAGTTTTTTCGCGGATCTACACCGCCATATAATTACTCGTTACGTTGCTCCGAATGAAAATGGGGGTACTACCAAACATCCACCTCGCGCTTCCTTTGTTTTCGCTTTTTTCGTTTTTTTTTGTTGTTGTCTAGCTATTTTTAGTGTTCGTCTCCGTTTTCATTTTCTCTTCTATCTTCCTCTTCCTCTTCTCTCTTGGTGTTTGTCTCTTCCTCGGTCACCCACAAACCGCAAGAATGATACCCACGCACCTGGCATCACCGGTCGGCAACCGTAATTGAAAGCGCTTCGTGTCATCGCGCCGCCGCTGCCGGGCAGCACGGCAGGAGTCGTCAGTCGGATACCTTAAGGTTGGAAAAAAGATAAAGACATGTGACGATTACGACATGGAAAAGCGCGTCGCACGACGCGGGACAACGGTCCAAGGAGCGTTTCCCGCACTATATGTACTATACGTACACACAGCCATGCTACGACAGGGGTTGTACTTTTGAGACCAAACATTTATCGCTAGCAGGGCTCCTCAACCGAGGAGCTACGTACCCCGCACATGTTTTTGGATTCGATGTGTATTTTACAACATTTTGCGTTAGATACCTAACCAGTGAGATTGTTTATCATTTTTTTTCTCGAAAGTCGGTTATCGGGCGGGGTATATATAGCTTCTCGAGCGAGCAGCCTCCGAAAACCGAAGTGCCACCCCTACCGTAGCACCCGTCCTTAGTTGTGCTGGGCGTTGCTAATGGGACGTTTGGCGGCGTTTGAAGAAAGTGGTGATCGTGCCAAAAACGCCGGATAGACGGTAAGTCCAAAGCCGAATTAAACCTTGCATCCGATGGACACCCGCACAAGCATTGTCGCAAGCAGGTCAAGCGTACCCGAAGTATCTATCGTTCTCTTGATTTGCAAATTGTGCTCCCTCCTGATGTGATGTTATGCTTTTGTGCCGAAGAGTCCACTTCTACTATGTTGTGCTCTTTAAAAAATCAAATTTATGTTCTTTTAAGCTAACGTAAAAGTGATACTTACTACGCCTAAAATGGGTTCGCCTGCGAAGCCACGCATCAGTACGGTTACGAACTGGGTAAACCCAAAATAAACATGACCAGGGCTACAGTAGGGGGACCGCCTCTAGACCCTTGTTTTCAGGAGCTTCGAGCTACTCGCGCGAGCGGCCGCCCTATATATGGGCAGATTTGAGCTATTGACCTTTCAATTATCAATATATTCGCCATCCGACAATATGTTTGGATCATACCATGACCCTCAATGTCGATCACTCCTGAACATTCACAGAAAGTATCATAAAAGAAAACCAAGAGAAATCCATGAAACAATAGTTGTGGACGCTGCGCCAAGAGACCATTTTTAGGTCCCTTTTTGAGTGATGTACGGAGCCACTCGCACGAGTAGCGTACTAAGTATACTACCAATATGTCAAAATTATACTATTAACATCCCCCCTACCGTACCCTTGATCATACATCAGCTGTGAGTTAGACGGGTTGAGGGGTCGACACTCAGCTTTTTTCAAGCTGCGTGGTACATCGGCCGCGCGTGTTCCATATTTCTCGTAACTTTTCCAAAGAATATCAGATCGATGCTAAGACGGGAATAGGTACAGAAAGGAGTTAGACTTCGCGCGTATGTATCCTTTCCCTTGGTTTCCCTTGGTTTTTTTCTTCGTGGGGATGTTTTTCGTGAGCGGCCGAAGTTGAGGCTCATCCTTCACATTCTTGGTCGGATGGCAACAAAAACACTGGCATAAACAAGCCCTGAGGGACCGCCAGGCCGCTAGGGGAAGGGAGGAAGAAGCCGGAGGACTTCAGTCGATTACCTGGGGACGGAACGTTGATGAGGAATAATATACATTATAGTTAAAAATGAACATATATGGGGAAGGGAAATTGGGAAATGATTGGCAGAGAGTTAAAGGAAAAACACTACTGCTTTATGGAAGGATATTCGATTTATATCGGAGCGGCAGAATAATATCAGCGATGATATCATATAACATTTGTAAGCATAACAGAGTCAGCACGCATAATAGAGCCAGCAAAGTCGCTTACCGTCACCGTTCCTTGTGGCGATCATCCACCTGCCCCCAGCGCTCGCGAAGTACATGCCGATCCGTTTGTGCAACCGGCAAAATCTCGGGGACGCGTCTTTCGCGCCATACTTGGGAATGTTGGGGCATTTTTCGTACTGCCAAGCGGTGCCACCAGGGTTTGCCGTCAGCAGAAGTTCACCGCAGAGTTGTCGCCATATAGGGGGGGGGGGGGTGGGGGGGGGATCGAGCGATATACAATTATTGAATAATATCCGTTTACCACTGCAAAAAAGGGCTCCACACTATTTCCAAGTAATCCACATCCCCAAACCTGGGTGCTGCTATAAAGGGGATATGCATACACCGATGAAAGACAAATATCAACTCGAGTTCAGATTTTTTAAGCTTGGTTCAACTGCTGCATCCGCGTTCCAACTTTTTCGAGATAGACTCCACGGAACATTGGGGCATTGTTCGTATACACTGCCGGGCGGTATCACCAAGATGCGTCGTAAGCAGAAGTGCATCGCAGGGGTGTCGATATTGGAAGGGGGGGAGAGGGCGTCGAGCGCGATGCATTGATCGGACATGCACCGGCAAAAAAGGGACGGCAACTCGAATTCAGATCTTAGGCAAACGTCTTCACGCTCGGTCACTCGGTTTCGAAAATAGTTCGTTTTTTTCGGTATCGTCAGAGGATCGCCACTAAAACCTGGCTACCAGAATCGCTATTGGAAAAGTTATAACAGGCATGCCAATGAAACCAAGTTATAATCGCCATCGCTCGAGAAAATACACTAGTATATACCAGGTGCAAGGTATTGTTTTTCGTGTTCGTGTGCTCGTCGGTATCGCTTTACGCCCGATTGTACGAACACAACCGCACACTGGCAACCCCAGGCTACGATACGGATTCGCCCAGGAGTTTCTCCGGCGATCCACGGTTCATGCAAAATTACCAATCTTAACCCCTTTACAACTGAATCCACGTTTTGGGGGACAAACTACCTGAAGCTAGAGTTGGGTCGTTTTTGCAGTAGGAAGATGGTCAACTCTTTCAGAGCTGCAAACTATACTCTACACTATTAATAGACGTGTTCTACGATAGAGGAAGCACTTTTTGGCGTTTTTATTTTCTGGATGACGGGACTCCTTACCCAAAATCGTCGGATTGCCATTCAATTTTAGCAATGCTTTTTTTTGTATAGATGGTCCACGGGTTTTATCATCGGATTGCACTTTCAGTTTGCTCAAAATCAGTTTTTGGACGCGGTATAAGAGCTCCTCAAGTAAGGAGCTTCAGAAAACAAAAAGGTAAACCTCTATCGTAGAATGTGTCACTAATTCGAAGTACTGTTTGCCTAAAAACGGTTCAGGAAGGGCACGTTCGGGCTGTGCCGAGAAGACGGAAAATGCCACAAACTGTCCGAGGTCGGCACACGATGTTCACTCTAGAGTCTTATCACCCTGCAACGAAAGCCTCCGAGGTCGAAAACCCAGGTTTCTTCTATAGCCGCCTTAAAACGCGCTTGTCTAAAAGCCGCGATATACTGAGAAGTGTGTTGAGAACCACAACAATCCGTTTGCTCAATAATCACCTTGCAAGGCGCGACCCTGAGGATTGTGACAGGCTGATAAATATTTTGAGTGTCACACCCATCTGTTTGCTCTATAATCACCCGGCAACGCGCTGTTCTAAAGGCCGTGACAGGACAGTGTATTGAGCCACACATCAATTCGTTCGCTCTAAAATCACCTGGCAACGCGCTCTTCTAGTGGCCGCGATAGGCAGAGAAGTCTGTTGCGCCACACACCCATCTATCCCACTGCCGCTGCTGGCGTGGGCGGCCTCTACGTCTACGGGAAACCTGCAAGTTAGGCGGAAAAGCATGCAGTGGGAGTTCGATGTCATTGTCCGCGGCGACTATTACGGGGGAATGTAGTTAATAGGACCAAATATTGGTAGTAAAAATAGGGAAATATATTGGTTTTTGTGTCTACCGTAGGTCCTACTAACTTCGTTCCCCCGTAATAGGATACACATTTTATCAGCGCGTTGGATGAAATCGTCAAACCCGATGGTTTCTAACTCCTTGGTCCTCGCTTGCGTATCGGATGCATCGAAAAAAACTCGATGCGATCTGCTTTGCCTGGCCCTCCCTGGTGTATCATTGCTATGACGATCATTTCTTCGAACCAAAAATGTGCAGCGTAAGTTTCAACGTCGATCTGACTCGTAAACATACTCAGAACTACGAATATCGGGTTAATCGTAAAAGCTCGATGCAACCTGCTTACCTTGGTCCTCCCCCACGTATCTGGACGCCTCTCTCGAAACGGTTTGGATCCACCTCTTGCCCACGGGTTTCCAGCACCGGACCTGGCGTGTTGTCGACGGGCCTGCCCGGGATCATCCACGGGTATACCGACATTTGACCATGACCACCACCTGCGGCGGCCAGAAAAAAAAAATCAGCACTAGAAGCATGCTACTGCAGGGGTGCACCCAATTTTATAAAAGCCCCTTGCTTGAAGACCTCTCTGATTATATTGTTATTACTAATTTTTCCCTCCGACAATGTAACGTAGATGTCGTTCCGATAGAAATTTATCATCATTCCGCAAAGAAGAAGTATCTCTTCGGCGAGTTTCTGCCAACCACTCTTACCAAATCAGTCATCTACCCCCAACACCAACATCAACACAAACGCCGACACCAGCACCAACACCAACACTAACACCAACACCGACACCAACACCAACACCAACACCAACACCAACACCAACACCAACACCAACACCAACACCAACACCAACACCAATACCAACACCCTGGTGAATTGCCTTGCCTCCAATGACGTCAACGTCTTGCTCGCGTGGAGCTTCATCGTCACGCTGTGCTGGGAAAGCGGATGGCGCGACTGTGTCGGTTGCTCCAGCCTGCACTTCCAAAGCCGGGCTCGGGCAAGGCGCGCTTGGCGCCGCGGCGACAGAACCGGCTCCTGCTGCAGGTAATGATACCGGGGAATAGTGGTAAGAAGTATTACAACGGTATGTTCGGTAGGGTATACCGGTACCGAGGGTATATTTCGTGGGCGTACCGAACTTACTGGAGTGTCGGATACCGGTGTTGAGGCCGTACCGAACCACACCGAAGAGTATGGTAGGGTATTCACTATAAAAAATACCGCCGGTATACTTTGGTACGTACCCTACCGAACATACACCCTTGGAGTATTATATCTGGTACAGGGTAAGCAAACTGCAAATGACATGCGAGAAACTGAAACATAGAGGCTAGGGTAAAACACTACGGCTATCGACCCCCCCCCCACCCCTCCCTGATCATCCTACCCGAGAACATCGAGGTCGGACCATAATCGCCAGGCCTGCCGTGCTGCGAACACCCCCCGGAGTGCCCGAACTGCGGGTCTTGTCCAACGTATGCCACATAATCCTCATCTGCAGGGCCGGAAGGAGTTAGCTGGGCGATCCCCCCCCCCCTTCCCCGCAGCCATGCTGGAGCGACGGAGGTTGCTGGGGGTCCACCGAGGCGGAGGGAGTCTGGTTAAACCCGCCGCTGCCGCCGCCGCCGCCGCCACCACTGGACATTGTTCTGGCGGAGAACGTTCGCGGCCAAACGTTACGGCGGGATGCGTTGAATGGTCAGGATTTTTACGGTAGGACAGCGGTCCGGACGGGGGTTGTACTAATTTCTTGCATAGTCGTAGTCATAAGACCATAGACCCTTGCATCCCTGCAATGCCGAGACGGAGCGCGTCAGGTTTTCACCGACCAGGCAGACATCGCGTGCACCAAGCACGAAGCGCCGTGAGGTGTTCGGCGAGTCGAACGAAGGATGAGCTGCATCCTACAAAGAACCCCTCGTAAGGCGGACTTCCGCATCTTGTGCTTACTTTCTTGCATCTGGAGACAGCTTCGATTTTTTTTTTTTTTCTGATGTGACCACTTCCAGAGGCAGCAATCGGGACACTATGTAACTGCCTCTTGGGTGCCTTACCTTATACACACTACGTGATATCATCCCCCTTGCGCGGAGTTAGGGTTCTCCACTCCGCACAATATGCTCTAACTCGACCACCATCTTGGATACCGCCAAAACATCAAAACGATAATAAAAAGACGGTACCCTGGTGGTCTAGCTCACGTAGTGAGAGGCGTGTTTTACAGCGTCGTTGCCAGTCGCCGCCAACCCCAGCAGCGCAGCAGCAACAGCAGCACCGCGAGGGGGGGGAGGGGGGATAATGGAGAACCATTTGAGACGTCAACTTGTCTGGGGGCCCTCAGACGCGCCTTCCACAACTTTTTCATTCCCCTTCCGACAGTGAACAGTGGAAAATTCGTTGCTTTGTAGAACCAATACTCTGGGAGTACCCGGGTACATACCCGAGTATGACCAAAACAGGCAGGTGTAGGCGGATACCAGAGTATCTACCCTACTAACATTTACATCCATGGTATGGATTACATGGGGCGCAGCGAATCCAGCAAGGTGTTCCGTACTCGTACGAGTAGTGTCACACAGATTGAAGCCAGCAGAATTTCCCTTTTCACCACGCTATGATATCAACTATCTGGTACCTGGTTACCACAGGCACCAAGGACGAACGATTGCGCTACGCAACAAAATTATTTGGCGAATTCAAAATCTCAAAAGACGGCGACGGATAGTGGGTATGTCCACTATCCACCGTATTGACACGTCGTATATACGATATACGTATGGTGCGTATGTACGTATCTATAAGATTCGAGATACGCAGTCATCTTGCCGATGTGACGATGGATATGGATATCTTCACCCTGTATGACAGTTTCCCCCTTGACGAGCCTGCTGGGCACAACTACCGGGAGAATCACGCTGTTGCTGTAGCTATGATCCTCAGCCCTCTTGACTTCGCTATATCCCCCATTGCTGTAGTTTATACTGCTGGGCTTACCCTAGCACGAGGGAAGACCTCGTTCCCTACAGTACTAACGCTGGAATATGCATATCGTACGAGCACGTATGATATGATAGGAATACAAGAATGCTGTTTGTTTCAATTCATACAATGTGTACGATAATATCAGGACCGTTTAAAATTAATGCTACTCATCTAACAGTACTTATATTTCTGGACAGATCGGCAAGACAGTGGCAGGGGCCGACTCCTTTCTTAGTGCTTTGGGTGGGTGGGTGGGGGGCTTACCATTTGTGATGAAGCTGACGAGCTCTCGTGCAAGAGCTGCAAGCTCGAGCAATGACGATGATCCACTGAGGAGGTATTGGACGCAGACCAATCTATAACGTAGCTTCGCATTACAGGACCCCTGGTACTGAAGTTATGTGACGTGTTTCTCTTTGTTGTATTATTGAACAGGGCTTGTTTGAAAGCCAGAAAAAGGAAGTGGCAAGATGGGGGAGCGAGAGGGGTGTGGCGTGGGGCGATCGTCTCAAAGCCGACCGCCTCACGCGGCTCTCATACTGGCAAGGATAAGCTGCAAACATACGAGCTCCCCACCGACGGCGAGCGACGATCGCTCGTACGTACTCAAACCACATTGCGCCGCTTGTGACGTGGTTACTTCAAGTAAAATACCTAAGGGAACCAATCAGATAAAACATACTATATTTACTGACTGCGTACCAGTTACCTGCAGTATACTGTTTATATCTTTATAAATCCGACAAACGATAGCAAACGGTTGGATCTATATACTCATACGAACGTGTGCGCATACAACGACACACTATAACATACGCTACTAGACTAATAGTACGATATCATAGAGGTGCACCAGCTTTTTTTTTGTGAGGTTCCCTACTTTCGGAGCCCTGTAGAGGTATTACATACTACTAATAGTAAGCACTTTTCATGGCTAAAGTATTTTCTGGGTGACGAGGCTTCTTAACCCAAAACCGTCGAAAAGTGGTTGTTCGTGTTTTGCAAAAAAAATGCTTTGGGTGTACCCTACGCCATGAGTTTGTTCTTTGGGTTGCACTTTCAGTTTAACTAAAAAGCGGTTTTGGGTGACTTACTAATAGTATAGAGTTCCTCAAGCGAGGAGCCTCAGAAGGCAAATAGCCTTAGAAGGCAAATACTAATCGTGTTATTATACTGAATAAAGTAGGCATATGTCCAACCATGAACTAGTTTTGAGTAAACTAAAAGTGCAACCAGCTTTAACAACCCCATTTAGCCTAGGTGTACAACACCAAATCATATTTTGCCCCAAAACAAGAATGGCGCATCCCGACGATGTTTTCGGGTTAAGGAGCCCCGCCGTTCAGAAACAAAAAAAACGCCAAACAGTAATGCACGCGTTACTGGTCAAAAACCAGCGGCTGATGCCTTTGAGCTACGGATGCTGCGTTTTCACAAAGTATTGACTTTTATCTTGAAAATAGGAATTGGAAACAGGAATACATCTGTTAAAACGGAGCGTTCACGTCGTCCAACTGGCCGGTTGATGTGGCGACGTCAGCAAGCAAACCTCACCCCCTACCCGTATACTATACGCTGCGCGCATTCAAACACGGCGCATTTGTCTCAATAGATGGCCTCGCCGGCGGCTGTGGCTATGTTCCGACGACGGGAACAAACAGTAAAATTAATTTCGCCTCACAATTTCAACGATTTTTCAGGCACTCGTACAGGACACACGAGACCACGCGCATACAGGTGCCGCCGGCCATGTCTCGTGAGATCAGTGCGTACTGTAGTTAATGCGGACTGTTTGAGGTGGTTTCGATGGCTGGGGTCCGAGCGACACGTACGGTGTCCGTCTGCACTCTGTGCTGCTACAGTGCTCAGTGGGGCCGACGAAAGAAGCCGCAAAAAACGTTCGTTGGTTCTAAACCTCCGCACGATACGTGCGAGTACATACTCTATAAAAGTGTGCTGTCGGCCAGCTGTCGCTACCACGCCTCGTCTAGCTACTAAGGGATACCAGCATACCAGAGCACACTGGTCGACGCGAAGGGAGAACGGAGGAGTCGGGTACGACATAGCCTCGCTCTGCTCTCGATTGGAAAGAGCCACCCCACTTTCTATCTGTGGTGCTCTGATCCACGCTACGACTCGTAAAGCAGTCGAGATTCTACGAGTATAATAGCGAGTCGGGGTCGTTCGTTTCTCACCGTCGGAATCTCGTGCCCGTGTTTACCCCGACGCTGTATCTAAAGTGGCCGAAGAACTTGGTCGGTGTATCTGATGTCCGGGCGAGGCTGTGATCGGGATCGATTCGAGATGTGTCTACCACCGCTACTCTGATGCTGTTGCTGCTAGTGCTGAGCCGATGACACGAGGGCGCCGTGGTGTTGTGCTGTGTGCGGCGCTAGCGTGGCGTGGCCAAGAAAACGAAGAACGTTGAAACAAACGCGGCGTAACTATAACTACAATGTATTCAAAACGATTGGTCCATCCGTTGGAGTTAAATGTAATAGTCGTTTGTATATAAGTAATAATATAAACCGTTTCTTACATTTACGACCATAATGGACGTAATCACGCCGCGTTTTTGAACGTTCTTCTTCTTCTTCCTGTCAACGCCGCACACAGCACAACACACACAGCACAACACCCCAGCACCTCGTGTCATCGGCACAGCAGTAGCAGCAGTAGTAGCAGTAGCAGCAGGTAGGCATCTGTATCCGATCCCTGTCAAGGCCTCCCTCGGACACCAGGTTCACCAAGCAAGTTCTTCGGCCACGTACAGCGTCGGGGTGAACACGGGTACGAGATTTCGACGGTGAGAAATTCACTCCTCCGACTCGTGTCGATATTATGCTCGTATCATAGCTCGAATCGTAGCGTATTTCCAGAGGGTATCACAGGTAGGAGGTGCGGATGGCTCTTTCCAATCGAGAGAGCAGAGTGAGGCTATACCCCACCCCTTCGTCCTCCCTGCGCGTCGACCATTGTGCTCCTTGGTGGCATCCCCCCCTGGTTGCGCTTGTAGAATGCGTGCGGTACCTGGTATACTATGTGCTCGTATCGTGCGTAGGTTTGGAAACAACGAACGAACGTTTTTTTGCGGCTGTCATACATTTCGTCGGTCCAACTCCTGCAGCAGCTCGGGGTGCAGACGAACGCCGTGCGTGTCTCTCGGACACCACCAGCGATCTAAACTATCTCAAACAGCCAGAACGAGCTACTTATACTGCATGTATGTATGCTCCCAATCCCAATACATGGCCAGCGTCACCTGCATGCGCTTGGTCTTGTGTGTCCTGTACACGAGTGCCTGAAAAATCGTTGAAATGGTGCGTAGAAAAAATGTTTACTTATTTTACTTAATTCTATTAAAAATTCGTCAGCTGTGATTTCGAGCAAAGGAATGGTCGATACTCATCTTTGCAAGCTGCGTGATACTCCGGCCGCGCGTTTTCAACCGATGTATATTCCTCTTTCCAATTCCTCTTTTCAAGTAAAAGTCAGTATTTTGTGGAAACAAACGCAGCATCCGTAGCTAAGGCACATCAGCCGCTGACTTTTGACCAGCGACGCGTGTATCACTGTTTGGCTTTTTTTTTGTTTCTGAACGGCGCGGCTCCTTAACCCAAACAAATCGTCGGGATGCGCCATTCTTGTTTTGGGGCAAGATATGATTTTGTTTTGTACACCTAAGCATAATGGGGTTGTTAAAGCGGGTTGCACTTTTAGTTTACTCAAAACTAGTTCATGCCCAAAGACACATGCTATATTAATCAGTATAATAACACCATTAGTATTTGCCTTCTGAGGCTATTTGCCTTCTGAGGCTCCTCGCTTGAGGACCTCTATACTATTAGTAAGTCACCCAAAAACCGCTTTTTAGTTAAACTGAAAGTGCAACCCGAAGAACAAACTCATGGCGTAGGGTACACCCAAAAAACAAATTCTTGCAAAACATGAACAACCACTTCTCGACGGTTTTGGGTTAAGGAGCCTCGTCAGTCAGAAAAATAGTTTAGCCAAAAACATAGGTGCTACATTATTAGTAGTATTTAATACCTCTACAGGGCTCCGAAAGTGGGGCGCCCCAGAAACAAAACTGGTGCACCTCTATCGTACTATTAATAGTAGCTTGTACCCAGCGCGCACGGTAGCTGGTTATTTTGCAGCTGCTCACCCGCAACTCGCTTAAAAAAGCAAAAATACATTTTTTTCCTACAAAATGATTTCCCCCGTTGTCGCCACACCTTGTACTTTGGCTCGGCTCTGCAGGGAGCGAGACAAGAGCATGGCTAACAAGATTCACAGCAACGGAGGGCCCCGCCAAACCTCCAAGCCCTCACCACGGTCAGCCCCGGCACTGCCGACGTCTGGGCCCGCCACCGCCGACTGGGTCAGCGGCACCGGTAACCAGAACCAGCCAGAGCTGAGGCGCCTAAAGAAGAGGCAGAAGGAGAAGGCACGACGACAGCGCCGAGGTGACGGGAGGCGTAACATGGCCCAGGAAAACAAGCAGATGGTGGCTCAGTCTCCGTACGAACCCTCTACGGGTGACAAGAATCAGGCCGCTGACCCCGCGCTCTCTCGCCGTACACAAGACGCCACCCCGAGCAACCAAATGGCGGTAGCTGAACACAAACAGGCGGCGGGCGAGGTCCAAGGCAAGGATTCTGGAGACAATAAGAACCAGGGGGCTGGCCCCGCGGCGGCCACTCGTCGTACGGAAGGCGTGATTTCGAGCAGCCAGGTGGCGGCGGTAGCGGCGGGGGCGGTGGGGGCGGGGGCGGTGATAATGGAGGTGGGGGCGGGGGTGAGAGCCGAGGTGGAGGTAACGGCGACGACGGAGGTGGAGGCAGTGGTGGCGTCACTATCTTCAGTGTTAGTGACGAAGGTAAGCGACATTGCCGCGAATCAGCAGGCTCTCGCGCGAACACGGCTCGGCAGGCTTCTCCTGCCGCTAATCAAAAACAAGCTTAGGAGGTCGACGGTAGCCGGAAATAAGACCACTACGGAACAACCAGCGGCGAAAGCCGTGGAGAACGCTAGCCCAAAACAATCATCGGCGGAGATGGCGGTGGCGTTGAGGGCGGAAGCGGTGAGGTTGGAGGAGATGGCGGTGGCGGCCAAGGTGTATGCTGAAGAGTGTGCCGAGAAGCTTGCAGAACAACTGCACCTCGAAGAGAGACTGCTTGAAGAGGTGACCAAGCAATTGGACACCCGGGCTCAGGAGCTCTCGATTAAGAAGGTGCGGGTTGTGCTCTTTTTGTGTCTCTCGGATCGAGCTAGGGAATTGATTCTGGAATTGATTTTGGAAGGAAGCTAAGGTACAGAAACGAATGCTCTTGAGCACTGGTAATCATAATTTATTATTTTCAGGAAATCCAGTGCCCGCATCCCATTTCACCTCGTATTTCGATTTTTCACACCGCCGCGGCTTGGTTAGAAGGAGCCTGTCCACAGATCCTCCGCTCGCGGCAGCATCATCAGAAGTTCAAGCGGGGGTAGTGTCAATCATGCCTGCAATCGGCTGTTTCGGAAAATAGCAAACCCCTAATCGTACGGATCAATCGAGGGAACTCGTTTCTGTACGTACTTTGTCCTTGTCCTTCCTCTAAATTTTCCACCTCACCTTACGTTACGTTACGTTACCTTACTATACCATGCCGGGGAGAGTCGATTCGATCATCTTTTCGACAAACGGTTCGAGAATCTAGGTGGAAACCTCCTCGAGCTTGATTCAGAATACACCAACAGCTTACCTGGTAGACGTTTCCTGTACATAAGCTCTCTTGCGCAGAGCTTGCTGCCGTAGACGGCAAATAGCCGGGGTTATTTTTCTTGCTGCTGCTTGCTGTCATTTCCTCGTGTTTTAACGTTACGCACCAGCGTATCATATGCTATATTTTCCAGGCGCGACCAGCACACGGCTTACGTTTTGACCCATTCTACGATAGAAGTTCACCATTAGTATTTGCCTTCTGAGGGTCCTTACTTGAGGAGCTCTACACCCTCACCGAAAACCTAATTTTGAGCAAACTGAAAGTGCAATCCGATGAACAAACCCGTGGCCCATCTATACAAAAAAGCATATTGCAAAAATAAAATGCCATTCCGACGATTATGGGTTAAGGAGCCCCGTTCTTCCAGAAAATAGAAACGCCAAAAATGCTACCTCTATCGTAGAACGCGTCTTTTTACATCCCATTTTTTTTTGTCGTTTGTAGCACTCCACGGCAGGGTGCTCGCGCTTTGTTTGTCCCTTCTAGGATCATTCTTAACGAACAAAAAAATCACGAGTCGTGACATTCCGAAAAAATCGGCGTAATATCTTGTCACGTTTTTTAACCGATCGCTTTTGTTTTTGTTTTGTCGTGAACTGTCTTGTGACACCAAATATTGTTTGTCTTGTTTTTGTTTTTTTACTTTTCGTTTTCATGATACTATGATACAGTACGAATCTCGGGAACATGTCTCGTTTTGTTTCGTCACCATACGTGACATTGTGTTTGACCGTAAGGAACCAATTACTCGCTACCGTTTTTCGTTGAATTTGCATAGGAATCAGCAGCGTCGTGTTCGAAACAGCCGTACAGTTCGTGTACCCGGCATATATATAGGTATACATCTCACGATGAAACGCTGAAAACCAAGAACAAAAAATCCTCTTTGTCTTGGTGCATGGTGACTGATGATGTTCGCTGCCTACCTCAACGAAGATATCGATCAGTGACCTGCGAAGTTTGTGCTGTATGATTTTAACTGCGAGAAAACATCGCAGCCTGGGTGTATACATACCTATTACGGGGGACCACAATAAATAGGACCCAATATTGTTAGCAAAAATAGGTAAATATATAGGTTTTTGTGTGTTCCGTAGGTCCCCTATATACTATGGTCCCCCGTAATAGAGCACTACTGTAGTTTTAATAATAGATAAACCCTTCGGGCAAAGTAGCACACGAATTCATTCATGAACGGACCTTTTTAGTTTCGAAATAAGGAACGTAATGCTACACCCTTCCGAATTTCTTACCCGTTTTACGGAAATGGAGAGTGACAGCGAACGTAAAAAAGTGCGCGGTTGTTGTATGTAACGAAGATAAGGAGAACCCGGTAGCA
>JBBMKB010069767.1:0-14391 GCA_037833945.1 Alaria marginata
TTTTTCTGGGGAAAGATGTTCTCGTCAACTCTCACGCCTCACCTGCATGAGCTCCTCAAATGATAGGGCTCGGTTCCACTGGAGCACCCGCGACCGTGCGAGCTCCTGTAGAAGCGCGTGAGAGTACGGATCGGCCTGAATGCCCGGATTGTCCATCAACCCCCTCAAAGTCATGTGGTCGGCGCCCTGTGCGCTCAGGTATTGCGCGAATGTCTGGAAGTCCAGCACGTCGTCGAGGCTGTAAGGGCCAAAGCGCTCCCCGCTAGGGCCGGTCAGGCCCACCATCGCCTCCTGTCTACGCTGCTGCGTTTCTTGCAAAGTGGTCAGGTTAAACCTCTGAGCGTGTCGGTACCGCTCGTTGTGTCTGATCGCAGCCTGCCTCGCCGCGATTCGCACGCTTCGTCGGCGGCGTTCTCGCGGATTAAAGTTTCCGTCAAAGTTTCCCCCCTGGTCGTTTGGGTCGGCAAACCCGTCTCGGTTGTACTCGTCGTCGTTGACGAGCCTGTCGAACCTCGACAGAACTTCACGCACGCGGGTGGAGATCACGGCGGAAGTAGCAGCCTCCTCACGCTTTCCCCCCGGCGCCTCGAACGACTCGACGGTCGACAAGTCTTGACCGCCCCCCAGGGCCGATCCGCCGTGCTTGCTGCTCAATGGCGGCGGGGAGGTCTCCTCGCGCAGCCCGATCCGACGAACGCCGTCCAAGATGTCGTCCATCCGTCGATGTCGCCGGTCGGTGGCGAGTTTTCTGGAAAACTCGGCACTGGTGGACATGTTCGATTTCCCTGACGCGGCAGTTGCAGCCGACCTCTGGGTCAGCGATATCGCACCGCCTCTACCTCTTGCGGAGACTTGGTCCCGGGCTCCTCCACTTTCCTTGGTCGAAGATTTCGCACAGTTAGCGCCGAGTCGCAGCGTTAAGGTTGGTGCCATTGTCGTGACACCATCACCGAGCGCCGACGCCGAGGAGCAAATTTTCAGCCCCACCGCCGTTGCGGGATCTCTGCCCACGATGTCCTGCTCAGAGTCTCTGAGCACGTCCTTGTTTTCGTGTTTGTGTGATAAAGTATTTGGACGGTTTGCTCGCACGCCCGAGCTTGTGGAAGGTCTTTGGCGCATGTCTCCCTGTGCGC
Source organism: Alaria marginata (assembly GCA_037833945.1). NCBI lineage: Eukaryota > Phaeophyceae > Laminariales > Alariaceae > Alaria > Alaria marginata. Next base: position 1,134 of record JBBMKB010069767.1, read on the forward strand.
GCTGCATCCGTGCCCTGTCTGCCATGCTCCCCTGTGGCTGGGCTGTTGAGGGCCGACGACAACCCTGCTCGACGACGCTCGCCCGACCCCCCGTGCGGCTGATGCTACTCGACAAGAACTGAAGCGCACTTCGCGTTCGCTTCGCGTGCTTCCTCTGGTGCTCAGCGCTGAGATTAACGTTCATTTTCCCGGGGGTTGGCTGCTCCCAAGCCTCTCTTGACGTTCGCGTAGCATGTAGGTTGCGCTGGCGATCGCGATCGCCTCCTCCTCTGCTTGTCGGGCGGGATGTTGGCGACGAAATATCGCCCGGGGAATGGTACCGTTCTCGAGCCTCGCTCAGAAGCGTCTCGTCTATACTCTCCTGCGACGCCTGTTGCCTCCCGCTCCCGACGCCGGGCTCCGTGGACGCCACAAGTCGCACCTGCTGCGCGAGTTCCTTGACTCTGGATAAGCACACGGCGGAGGTATTGGGGCGCGTCTGCAATATATTTACCCTCTCGGGTGTCTCGGGTGTCTCGCCTCCTGTCTCCCCCGCCACTTGGCTGGCAGAGCCATCGGCTGACAGGCCGCCTTCCTCTCCACCCCCTTGCCGCGGCCCAGAGCGGTCGCCCTTTGAAACGGTCGACGTCCCAAACCCACAGCCTTTCGCGGGAGCCCGAAGCTGGGGATTAATCCGCCCCGAGTCTGTCCACCGATCCTGGAGCCTTGGATCACCTGAGAGACCGACCTCGCCGGGGACGGTCGGTGGGGTCGTCCCTCTCTCCGTCCGACGCACGCTTCTTAGTTTCTTCTCAAGGGCGGCGGCTCGGGCACTTGCCTCCGTCTTGCGTCCGTGCGGCGGGGGTCGAAAGAGCCAAGGTGCCTTGCCACCGGCTTCTTGGTCTATCATCACGCCGAGCAGGGAGCCCTCCAGGGAGAAGAGGCGCGCGGAGCCGTCGAGTGATCCGGTGATTATGCTGGGAGGACAGAGAATCATCTTCGTTGCCACGCGAAAAACAAAGACATAGCATACAAGAGTGGTGGTGGGAAAGCGAAGGAGAAGGTGAGGGTTGGAATTCATGATTGTCACAGCCTGTTCGCCCCTGAGCCCCCGCCGGGTGGTTTTCGGGGTGGGCAGGGCTGTACAAGTACGGCGATGTCGCGTCTGTCTCGATTTGAAACGACTGCAATGTTTATTTCGCGGGTTGGGTTTGTTTATAGGGCGACGACGCCTCAGAAAAGAGACGTCGACGAAAACGAGATCATCCTGTGCTCGTAGGTGTGTGTGCGACTTTCTACGATCACCCTCCCGCACTCCTTCTTGCAAGAAAATACATTGTTGCCACCTGGGCAGGAGAGGGGTATCCCTACATACATAAATCGAGGTGCTTTGACTAACTGAGAGCAACAATATTGTATCAGAAGAGGAGGCGAAAGCCCCTCAGCAGCGCCTGGAACAGCGAGAAAACGCAGCTGTAACGACCGAGCGCAACCATAAACCACACAAAAGAGGTGTGATAATAGCTTCAGCTCCTTGACGTCAAGGCTAAGACTCGAGTGATAGACAGACCTTCATGGAAGTTACGCTGCTCTCATGTCCCGCCCACGATTTGGTGGGAGAGATGGTGTCCACTCCAGCGTTAAGCACTGCCTCCACGTCTTCCTGGGTCCCTGACTCCGGACTCGAACGATGTTTCCCGTTGGACACGTTGAACGCAACCCTTGGCGATGCCGGGGTCGGAGCTTCTCGTAGTTTCTCCGTGCGCCTCTCCGAGTCAGGCACGTGTCTACGACGAGAGGCCTGGTAGCGATTGCGAGACTGTCCTGTAGCAGTAGTCACAGCAACCGCTGAACGATCTGAAGAACTTTCTGCAACATATCTGCTGCTCTGGCCTCGTGCAAATGGTTTTGCGTCAATCGGTCTCGCACCCTTCGTCCCCGCTCGGGTTCTGCTGCCCGGACGCCCTTTAACGTGGTACTTGTTTCTGTCCGCCTCCGGTCGAGGGGGTGGTAGGTCATCCCCCCGTCGTAACGCCTTGGCAATTTCGATTAGGTCTGTGAATCGAAGGGCGGCCTGTAGCACCACGCCATCTAGGGGGCCCGGCCGGTGATGAACGGATTGGTGGGTTTTCCTGCCACCCGAGGAGGATGGGGAGGAGGCCTTGTCCTCGGTGCGACTCGCACTGCAGGTGGCCGGACCGAGTTTATCAAGGAGAACGCCGGTCACGTCCCACGCCTTGATCGACCCGAGCTCGTCGCCTGTAAAAAGCGTGCTGCCGACCTCGGGAAGCGGCGTTGAGGGTTCGATCGAGAGCCGTGGTCTTCGCGCCTCTACTGGTTGCTGCGGTGGCGGCTGCGAAGACCTTTCGGACTCGTCAGCCTCCTCGCAACCTGTCGCCGGTGCTGGCGGAACCTCCGGCTGCGGCGTCCCTCGGACGACGGTGTCTGTGCCAACAGCAATTGCATGACGGAAGGTGATACAGGTGACCGGAATCGGCGAGACTTTCCGCTGAACCCGAGCGTGACCTACCGCGTCCCCAGCCTTACCGACTACGCCCCCCGCCGTGATGACGGTGTTACGGATGACCAGTAGAAGGCTTCTGGCGTTAATATGGGGCCGGGTAGCCCATATGAGTACCTTCCCCGTCATGTCTGCGGTAGCGAGGCAGGGGAGCGGGTCGAGGAAGCTAACGCACGTGATTTCTTGCCGGTGAGCCACGATGACTTCCTCCAGCCGCAGCAGGCCGTAGTCCCAAACCTGCACTTGTGTTTGCATCCCACCGGAAGAGTTCGCGTTGGACGAGGCGGAGTGCGAGATAAGGGTGGGCACAACGCTGTCAAGTAGTTGTCATGCTTATCACGGAAAACAATAGTCGGTGATACACCACTGAACAGACTACACACCGCACTACAACAAGCTAATGGGACGCAAGCTCGACGCTTGCGTAACAAGGGAAACATATCTCGACTGCAGTCAATATTTATCGCACAGACTCTAACAGGTTATTAGCCTCGGTTTTTGGACGCCGTAAGACGGGCAAAAGCAAGCACTCGTGAACAAAAGAAATACCACTGCGGGTGGTCTGTCTACTTAACCCTCCGCCAAAAAAACACGGATGAAGTTTGTGTACATAGTAGGTTCCCGAAAAAATGGTTTGTTCCGTGACTAGCAGTACCTACCAGCCTGGATCTGCCTTTTCGTATACCGAGCACAACAAACGATGCTCGAGATATCCGCTTGTTCCTGCACACAACCTGGAATCCAACCGCCCGGTAAAAAATACCGGTGTAGTCTAGAGAAGAAACACGCCGTGAGAGAGGACCGTAAACAACTGTCTTGAGAGTAATCTAGCAACGTAATAAGCGCGACACGCCCAAACCCGTGCGTATCGTCTAAAATGGATGCCATTACGTTATCGGAGGTCTGGGACAATTGACACCTTCGTTTGGGCATCTACATCGCCTTACCCGCACGGTGAGGTCGTTAGATGCTGTAGCCAATAGCCCCAGGCGCGACGACGCCGCCATGAGGGTGATGTCTCCGTCGTGGGCGTCGACAACAGACCTAAGTAACGCCGCAGACCTGTGCCCGACGGGTGGCTGCTCCGCCGGGTTGTTCTGCGGGCTTTGTGGGCGGGCAGCAGAGCACGAGCGGACTCTGGCGTCGTGCACCTGAATCGTCCTGTCCCACCCCGCGCTGATAAAGACATCATCCTCGTCGATGAACAGCAGCGCCGACACTTCCGAGCGGTGTGGCGTGGCCGACATGACCCATCTGCCGGTGACTACGTCATACCCCCGCAAGCCACCTCTCTGGTCCCCCACCACCGCTTTCTTGTGCCGCGCGTCCATGCAGAAAGCCGTGATTTCACGGCCCTGTGTCTGCTGGAAAGCTCGCCGCTTGATCTGTCCCGTCGACGCGTCGAGTAGAACAGCCTCTCGCAGGAGAACGCACAGCTCGCCGGTATAGGAGGAGAACCAGACACCCGACGGGGACGCCCCGACCGTGACATTCCGCGCCGCTCGGAAAGCGTGCATTTTACTCCCGGCTACGACCAGACCTCCCCGCCACGTGACGGCCATCGTTCGAGGCGAGGCCCGCGTGTTACGGAGAGAAAACGACTGTAGACACGCGCCATGATCGGAGTGCCCCCGTCGAATGTCCCAAATGCGGAAGGAGCCACCTTCGTCTCCGGTGACGGCCCGCTGGGTCTCGTGCTCCACGATGACCACGCCAATGAGCGAGCGGGTGTGGCCCGTGAGCTTCATGTGCAGGTGGCTGGTGCTACGGTCCCAGCAGTTGGCGTCGAAGTCGAACCCCGCCGACAAGACGAAGTCGTGCTCGTCCGAGTACGCGAGTGACAGAACCCCGTGGTAGTGCCCAATCAAGATGAACAGCTGTGATGCATTAGTAGACCGAGTCAAAAGAACAAGCGATAGGGTTAGCAAGTCGATTCAAAACGTATGCGCTCAAGGAGGAGATGGACACTCCATTATTTTGGTCATTCGCGGAGAATCAACCCCAGCCACCTGTATTTCTCTCGCCGTGAAATACGGAAGCGGGACAACTTCCTCAGCTGTTAGCAGAATCGCCACAACTTCGTGCCATGCTCCTAAGACAGCAAAAAACGCTGCCCCTGTACTGACCAGCACGCCCCTAAAACACCTCAATATCAATAGTTTCCCATGGCAATGCGCATACCTTCTTTGGTGCTTTGTACTTTCCCTCAATTCCCATTCGTAGATTCCACATGACCACCTTGCCGTCCATGCCAGCGGTCACTGATGCGTTGAAAGCGAAGCGGTATCAATGTCCGTGGTCGAAACGAGTGGAAACGGAGCAAACAACGATAGCGTTCAGCGAAATAGCACTTTGGGGCGCAAGTGATTTGTAGAAGAGTATTAGCGTTATCCGCGGGGGCGCATCACGACACAGTCTCTCGTTGGCTATTTTGACGTTATGCGCGGAATCAGAGTATACTTCTAAGTACCTCAGATACGCGATGCTTACTGCACGAGAAGCGGCCATAAATGTTGTCAATGTTTTTCAAATATAGCGATACAACTACCCCTCCCCCCTCACATCCCACCACAGCCCACCTAGCATCGGTTCCCAGTTTTTTCGCTTTCCACCAATAATTTTTGAGGACGGCGGTGGAGCGACCTCACAGATGTCCTTGATTGGCTCGCAGTGCCCGTCAAGAACGTGCAGAATTTTAAGCGTGTCCACGTCCCACACGAGAATTTCGTGGTTGAAATCGTCCACACCCCAAGAAGTTAGGATGTTCATGGTGGGGCAGAACCTGAGTCCTACTTGCACATCCTTCAGGCGGGTGTAGCTTAACATCTTGTAGGTGTCAATCTCCCAGACGGTGAGATACCCATCGGCGCAAGCAACGGCTACTCGGTTCACGTGCCCGATATACTCCACCGCGAGAACCGCCAAGCCATCCTGATCCACCGTGTGGGCAAAAAGCGCGCGGAAAATGCGGTTTGTGGTGTTGTTGGTGTTGTTGTTGTTGCTGCTCTTGTCGCTGTCTGATCATGTCGTATACTGTAGGATACGGCTTCGCCCCTTGTAACTTTTGGCATGCTACGGGCACATGGTCTGGGCGTCGAATGTTTTCACGTGTTCTTATTGATACTTCGGGTGGCATGTTTTGTACCTGGTATGCTATAAAATGAGCACCAGAACCACTGGACCATAGTCAGCGCTGACTGTGGTTCAGTGGATATGGTGCACGTCTAACAAAAAAAAAACAGGGTCGGTCGGCTATTCAGCATGGGCCTTGGATGATTACATCCAAGGGTATACATCCATGGTATCGTATGCTGTACTGACGAACGCCGCCACAACAACACGAAAGCGCAAAGATTGTCGAGCAGTTGGTTGTGCCAAGCTCCCAAGCCTTGAACCAGCAGTCACCTCTTGCCCTTTCACAGCTGTCGCCGAACCCTCCGCTCTTGCAGTGGCACCACTACCGCCATGCGGTTTCCCCTTCTTCCCGGTAGATTTTTTCGTCCGCTGGTTGTTGTCGATCATTAGTTTTCGCACGCTGATTGCGGGCTCGATCTGCCCCACTTTATGCAGCCCCGCCGAGTAGATTTTCAGTATTGCGGTGCCCTCGACAACCACAAGTAGATCGATTTCTTTGACGAAGCGCATGCTCCGAATCTGCGAATAAACGCAAGGAACGACGGTACGACAACGGGTCGGATGACAGCGGCACAAACCAGTGTGAAAGGGCTGGACCTGAAAATAGATATTGATAGGTATATTCTGTCGAAAGCGAACATCTAATAGACACCCAATGCACGTTCAGGTGTGTCTTTCGACTCTACGATGACATCTTAGTACAGTGGGGGTTCGGTTTAAGAGAGGGGTGTGCCAGGCGAAATACACCTCTCTTTAACCAGACTTTATCTGATACCGGTATAAGGGATGTTTTCTCTTATACCGACCGCTTGGTTTAATATAGTTCCTCTCTTAAACCCAACATGGTGTTGGTGAGCTTGCGAGCCATTTCAAGAAATGCGCGACTGGTGATTTTGTCGCGGATGCCCAATAACCTGAGGAGGGCCCAGCGTATGGTCATGCTTCAATAAACAGCGCGCACCTGTTGTGCAAGGCATGGTTTCGTCTCTACAGACCTGCTGCTATCTGCTTTTCACGCCCTTTTGAGCTTGAGTTTTCAGGGGATTTCCGTTGGATAAGTTATACCATATGAGAGAGAGATTCGGCGTATATGATCAAAATCTCTCTTAAAGATGTGCCAGGTGTACCAAGCGATTTTGACCTCTCCTACAGTTATACCGGTATTTCTCTTAAAGCGATCGCTCTTAAACTGTAGCCCCCACTGTATACGACACTCTAGAATATCACGTACTGGTACCAGGTTTATGGTATGTGGGAACCACAGCTAGTTGCTGCAGTGACGTGTACCTCTCTTATATCGATATTTCTCTCAACCCCTTTGGGGCTTCAGAGGGAAAAATGGACGACAAAAAAATGACGATTACAGCATCGGCCACTGCTGATTATTGGGGGGTTATACAACAAAACGAACGGAGCCATAGAGGACGGGTACTCGTACTGTTCGCTCACACTACTCGTAGAAGCTTGAAAACATCGTAATCCTCGTCGATTTTTGATCGCTATACATGGGCCCTTGAAGGGTTAGGCCGATCGCTCGTAAACCGTAGCCCCCACTGCATACACTGCGTACCGGCCCTCTCATAAGAAAGAGCCCAACAAGGAACTCAGCCTAAACATCACGGGGAAATAAGAAAGTCGACAGCTGTTATACTGAAGTTAGTGTAGAACAGACTCCTTCTCAAATACGAAACCCAGCCTAAAACCAACATCTCGGTTTCTTGTCAACGGGCCGGTACTGTACGACACTCTAGAAAATTACGTACTGGTACCAGGTGTAGGGTGGGAACCACAGTTAGTTACTGCAGTGTTGTTTATATCCGCTAATAGTGTCGAGACTGTACAAGTAGAGGGTCTCCCAATACGAGAACGAGTAGCATCACAGCGCCAAAACTTGGGGAGTGGCACACCAGCTTTGCTTGCGAACGTCCGCAGTACGAGTATTCGATGGGTCTTCGTATCCATACAACTCGTACAGGAATAACTGTAGTGAACAACACAACCGCATAACAGAGAATGGGAGACCAACCTCGTGGCAGTGCGAACTGCGGTCGATGTAGCCAAGTTTTTCCGTGAAGCGAGTTATTTCGCTGTCCTGGACGCGCTTTGGTTCGCTTGTCGGTGCCCCGGGCTCCGCCTGTACCCCCTGGTTCCCCGAATCGCGACCCCTGATGTACACACAAAAGTCTGTAAAATCTACCCAATCGATAACACCCGCACTATCGACATCAACGAGGTCGAAGAGGACGCACACCCTCTCAACAAGCTGACGGGTCTTAGCTTGGCTCCGTCCTTTCGCACCGTGATCGCTGTTGCCGCTGCCGAAACAGAGCGCGCGGTAAAATTCCGTGACAAATGCTTCTAGCGGCACCCGCGCTCGGCCGCCAGCGCCGCCGCCGCCCCCTGATGAACGCTGCGTAGCGCGGCGTAGCCCAGAGAGCGTAGTTCCGTCCAACAACCATATGACCTCCATCGTCCATGCCAGAAGCACACAAGAAAACACGAAAACACTAAGAAAAGCGGGAAACCTACAGCAACAGCACGAGACAGCACATGATTTGTGGCAGTTTGCTAGCTGTGCAGAGAACAACGCTGCGAGCTTGCTTGTGGTACCGCCGTGGTCCTGCGGAAGGCAACGGCAAGCAAGGCAGCCGCGTCCGACTTCAAATTTGGATTTTTTAAGATTCTGACAGTCCCGTGAAACTGAAAAACATGCCGCTAAAAGTGTATGGAAACCCCGCGCGGCCGATTCAGGATTCGTGCAAGCAAGCCCATCATCTCTGCTGGTTCCCTTCGCTCAGGCCCTGAGAGGCGGGAGACTTGACCGAGGACGCCATGTCCCAAGGAAAGAGGAAAGCATGGAATGCCACGGTGCAAGGCAGTGGCCTCGCCCCGCCCCGTAAAACAACAAAGAGAGCTTCCGGTAAGGCAGAGACTGGTTTCAAGTTTCGACAGCACAGCAGGCTTCCTCTGTCTGTGCCTCAGATGTTTACGTACCTGGTAGTTGCTGTACGTACAGCAAGTATAAGGAGAAGCAGTTTAGCCGGACAACGAGCTTTCACGACTACATCCCCTCGTAGTGCGAGAAAGCGTTCGCGTACCGCGTTGCTTCTTTCACGGTTCGCCAGCTCTTTGGCTACGTTTTTACCTGGCACGTCCCAAATCCTTGTAAACTGGGTGCTTTTTCAGAGCGGCACATACGGCGACACGCAATGACGCTTGTCTCTTGTCTCAAGGTGCTTCCCTGTTTCCCTCCGTTATCTACGTATCGCACTGCTGTCGCTGTGAGCAGGAAGAGCGGTGGTGCTGAGCAAGTCCATGCGAGTGGTGGACGAGGAAACCCGGAACCAGGTACGGCAGTATGCACAACAGCGGTCGAGAGAGTTGTTTCAATAGGCGAAAGCGCAAAAAGTGCCGTCGGTAGTCCGGCAGGCGTGCGATCCACCGATACCGACCACAGGAGCAACAGCAGCAGCAGCAGCAGCGTTTAGCGCGCTCGAGGGCGCTCGATACTACAGTAGCTGCGCGCGGGCACGTAGCGAACTTTCGTCGTGAAATCAAACCGAGGTTGTGTGACCATTTTTGCCCACGACTCAGCGACTCTTTTTTTTGTCCACCACTTGTGATGTACATATATATGTACCTGCGCGTTTTTCGTCGCAGGTGAAAGACGCGCGCCTGGAAGCTTTGGAAGCCGATAACTACACAGAGGACCAGGTAAGACCACCCTGCCTCTCCATGTGCCTTCCATGAGCAGTACGTGTGAGAAAAAAGGAAAACAGAAACCGTCAGAAATTGTCCCTGGGCAGTACTTGTGAGAAAAAAAGAAAGCAGAAATATCGCTTCTCAAGGAATGTCTGTGGCTCGTTTGTGCTTCGGTTCCTTTGGTTCCAATATTGCAATATTTCTATTAGGCGCGTTGCTCGCGTACCCCTCTTCTAGTGCCACGCCTGCATCTACTTCCCGACGATGGTTGCATACAACATGGCATCACATTCCTGGCAGTATCGTGCGGTATGACAAGGTGCCCCTTTTCTCGCGCCGGAATATAATCACAGGTCTCTTGTTTCTCCTTGCAGCTACTCTCGTGGGCTACCATTTGTTGCGATGCGTGGTGTAGCCGAACGCTCTCGCGTCTTGATCGTCAGCGTCGTCGATTCGGCTGCCTGTGTAGCGGCGAAACCGTTCTTGTAGCCGATCGAGCTGGTTGTCGGTAACCTCTGGTGCCGGGCGACATGCGTTGCTTTTTGCGTGTGCGAGGTCACATGTTGGTGCAGACCGTGGTGGCGGCGGTAAAATATGAGGTTATGTCTTACTGCTATTTCTAGTTATTTCCAAGTACATACATTTTCGAGATCTGTTTTATAGATTTCGGCCACCCCCGCCTCTGCACAAAGCTCGCGACGCGCTTCTTTTCAAGTTTCATCCGAATTTCCGCGACATTGACCGAATTTCCGCGGCAACGACTAAACAAAACGAAACAAACTCTCGGCGCGTTCAGGGTGGAGAGCAAGACGATGAGTTCGCCTTGGACGAAGACGACGAGCGAGGGGACAGGCAGAGGGCGAGGCGGTCGGGCAAGGCTCCAGGCAGCAAGGGCAAAAACAAGGGGGAAATCGATAAATGGTGAGTTGTTGCGAGGCAGGCGGGCGAACGGGCCGAGGTACGCAGTCACTAGCCCCCGCGCTCGTCGTTTTTGGCGTTCAAGGGTTTTTGCTTGGCCGGATGCCATTTGATTTGTTTTTCCTTTGTCAACCGCTTGATTTTCGCGTGCGTGCGTGCGTGCGTGCGTGCCCGTTAGTTTCGCTTCGCCGACGGAAAACTGTGCGCAGCGCTTTTCAACGTGGGGGTTGACCCACCTCGCACCTTGACAATTCACCGCTCAGTTACCGGCACTGCAGACCCTCTATCTACACGTTGCCTCCCGCCGTAAAAACACGGGTTTCGGCGACGACGTGGACTACTAGATTACGATTACTCTTTGTTCTATAGCCGTGGTCTCACCGACTAAACGAGTGTTGCTCGCCTTGTATACAACTCGGCAAAAGCGCTTATTCGCGAGGGCTCTTGGTTTTGACCGTCGAGTTCAAACGAAGGGTGGCACGAGGTTTTTCGCAGACATCCGTTTTGTTGTGTGCGGAGAAACGACAACGTACTGTAAATTTGAACGCCACACAAACGTCGCCGCGTCAACTGTCAAATAACAAAATGTAGCCACGCGCACGTCGAGAGATATCATGTAGGGGGTAAGGCCCAGATGGTTGTTATGAAAGCTTGGCAGGCGCGCCCCCGAGCAAGGACTTGCTGCAGGCGCTATACTAAGGCGGACGGCGTTTTCTCCGCCAAAGGCCGTCTCCGACGAACAGAGTGCCTGTTTCCCGTCAACTCTGTTGGGACTTACTTGGAAGGGTGAAAATGTCGAAAAAAAGTGACAACTCCAGCATCGGCCACACAAAGCAACCAGGGCCGCCGGGGTGGGCGGTATGTGTCCGGAGTGCAACGGATGGACCTGTACGGCACGGGTGCAGCATATCATACCGTTGTCCGCTCTCCCTAGAAGGCTGATTTGACCGCACTTTGGCGTTTTTTTGGTTGCTGTACATGGGTACCAAAAGGTTAAGGAGCCACTCCGGGATTTTTATTTTTGTGTGTTTTTGTTGATTATTCGAGTAACAAAAACTGTAAATTTGAGTTTTTTAAGCAGAAGCTATACTATTTCTAGTGTATGTATTTTAGTGGTAGGAAACACGCCTTGCGGAAAGCGGCACACCTCCTGAACCGAACCTGCTCCTCGTTCTCAGCCCATCTTTGACCAAAGCTTACACTCACGGCAATATATTTTGTACTACTGCCAAATCACTCGGACGCATTCTTCAACCCGAAAAACGCCTCAGAGAATATCGCTATAAATATCACTCTGCCATCTATTGGTCAACGTGAAAAACGTACGAGTTCTCGCGCCACCGATGCTGTTTGACATTGAACTTTGGCGACAATGCCAACCACTGGCATACCGACCGATGCCAGCTTCTAACGGAACCCCGCGTTCCTTACAGCACGAGCGCCTCAATTCAGTTGTATGGGTTAGGGGCTGTAGAATGACCAACATACAGGCATATCTCTACAGGATGCAAACACAACAAGACGTACGTATTAGTCTAGTGATATGCTGACAGTTAAACACAAAGACTGGGCTGAGCGTAAGCTTTCGTCAAAGAACGACTGAGAACGAGGAACAGGTTTGGTTCAGGAGGTGTGTCGCTTTCCGTAACGCGTGTTTCACAGACCACTATTATGCTGGAAATAGTATAGCTTCTGGAGAAAAGACAAATTTTACCAACAGAACGCAAACAATATATACAGAGCTGTTTGTATGGCCAACGCGGTTCCTTGAGGCACAAGCCGCATTAGCTACGAGTACGGCTGCGGTCGTCCTGGAGCGCTTATGAATGCATGTTTGGCAAACCTCGAGCGCCCCCCCCCTCCACCCCCGCCTCCTCCTCCGCCTACCTCCCGCCTTACCGCTCCGCTTTCTCGACGCTTTATGGTGCGAAATGCGCGCAGGAAAGAACGAAAATTCAAGAGCCTGCACCAGGTTCTCTACGAACTGGTAAGACCTCCGTCTTTTGTTTTCTTACGTGGGGCTTTCAGCCCCTAGACGAAAAAATGGAGAACGTTTCGCGCTGGTGTTTTTGGCTGGAGGAAGGCTTGCGGCGCGTTAGAATTCAAGCCGCTCGCGTCCGATGGATGCGCCTGCTTTTTTTTAGTTGGATACACGCTTTTCCGAAACGGGCTGGAGCGGGAACTCGTGCGAACTTCTTTCGGCGCTTTTGTGCGAATGCAGCGGGACTTTTAGGAACACCCGTCTTTCCCCCGCGCTCCTATGGAACTCGTAGAAGTTTAGTAACGCCCGCTTTTTCTTACCAGATGGCACCGCCTGTGCTATGCAACGCGGCGTGGGTCGTTGAAGTGTCCAGTTGCCCGTTGCTATGTGCGCAGGAATCTCTCTAACGGTAATGTTCGGTAGAGCTAAGGCTTTTATCTCGTTGTGGGGTTTCGCCGAGATGTAGGGGTGAAAAACCGCGCTGCCCGCCTACTTTTAGAACTTGCGCTTGCGACGGTGTAGCCTCTTCGGCGCGCCCTCTGTGCGGCCGCTCCGCTGGCTGCAGGGCTGGCGTTTTTCCTGTAGGACTGCCTTCCAAGTTTCCGTGGACAAACTGCTTGGAATTAGAGTTGAACTAGCATTGTAGTGGTACAAGGGTTAAAAGAAGAAGCACTCCGTTTGTCTGTTTCGATCTAGAGCCAGGATGTGGCATTTGTTGTGGATTTTTGGATCGTTCGATCTTTGTATGGCTCGCCGGCCACTTGACTGAAAGCAGAGCTCACAGCGGCGCATCCCATCCGCGCACGGTGCTCTCCCATACAACCCATGCGTCATCCCACGGTAAGGGTTGCCCTTTTGGGGCCAAACGTTTCTGACCGGCTGAGCTCCTCAATTGAGGAACTACCGGTTGGTGTGCTAAGTTTACGAGTATATTTGTTTTAGGACTAGCGCATATAAATGTTGGTTGGGTTGCGCGAACGAACGTCTTTAAAGTTATGTTAAGGGTGATATATTGAGCTCCT
>JBBMKB010069778.1:0-14389 GCA_037833945.1 Alaria marginata
CCTCCTCATTAGACTTGGGAGGATTTAACCCCCCCCCCCCCCCTCCTGCCCTGACCTGTAACACGACTAATAAGCTGGTGCGTTCTACAGCCGTCAGATTTTGTCCCTCTCAAAACGGGTTTTATAGCTTTCGTGCACAGGTTGATTCAAGACTGACCGTCTTCGTGTCACCCTGTTGATCCTGGTACTAATAACTATATACCGGTATTATAGTGTAATACCTGGTACTAAGGGGAGTAGTTGACCTATTTATCCTTCATGAAGACATACACACCCCGTAACACGCGCAATCGGCGATCGGAGTCATTACACACAGCTTGCAAGGATGAGTTTCGACAAAATCCTCGACCTAACAGCTTCCGTACGTGGTAGTAATAGTGTTTTTTTTTGTTTTTAGTAATATCCCGAGTCCAACGATCAGAATATTATGTTGTGTCTTTCGTGTTTTCGTGTTTTCGTGTTTCTCCCCCTGGGTGCCTGTGTGCCTGTGCGTCGTGCTATTCTGCTTGGGGTAATGAAAACGCTGACACTTCAAAACTGAAAATGAGAGAATATCAGTTCGCTCATTTATCATTCGGCAGCGTCTTCCTATGATATGGATATGATATTTACGTACCGGTAGCGGTGTAGGAAATACAAGTGTTTCGATAGGATGCTTCCTGGAATATTCCCAGGGTTCGAATATAACTCTTATAGGCACGATCAAAACTTGGCATCTTGCTCCCGCGCGGCGTCCTGATCCCACGTGGACCTGAACCCTGCAAACTGACCCGGGAAATGACAAATGACCTCTCTTATTCCGTCGTTGATCGCTGATCTACGTCACAAAACCGTGCCAGGGTATAATATTAGTATTACAACAGTATGGTATGTAGGCAAAAATTATTATTCAAATTGATGCAGGTCGATTTGCTGTACTCGTATTATATGATATATACGAGGTACTCGTATGTATAATATAATACTCAAGTACCAGGTATGTGATACCTCACCTGGTATCATACATGTCAAACACATCATTTTTTTTTGCTTTCCCTGGGTACCTCTTCCTCGCTCCCCTGCGTTCCCTTTTCTCTCTTTCTTCCCATTTTTTGCTTTTTGTTTGTCTTTTTTGCTTGTCTTATTTTATTTCTTCCTTGCTATTAATAACAGCTGATTAATAGTAACCTGGTGTGCTGACTTACTTATGTTGGGTTTGGCATTGCATGGCCAAATCACCTTACTAATAACTCTTGTATTTGCGGTGTGTGTCTTACAGTTTGCGACCACAGAGCTCGTCTCTCTAGTATATAGGAGGCATCGGCACCGACACTGGTTGTGCTGGATGTCGATATAGGTGGAAATATCAGTTTAATGCGAAGAACGCACACACACACGTACACGTAGGAATGCATCACCCCATGCGCGACAAAAATCGATGCGAGTGTCGGGGGGGAGACGGTCAAACGCCTCCTAGAACGACGGCTTGTTCAGAGTGCCGCCAACCGTAAGCTCCTACGGTTGGGCTGGAAAGTATGAAGTGGGAAGCTATGATATCATGTGATATAATAGCGTACCGTATAATACGCAAGACAACAAACCCCCTGCGATATTTTTTCCGAAACGATGTTCTCAGTATACAGCGAGGAGTGCACAAGCGCAACGAAAATGAATACTTTGGAAAAAAAAAACACATCGCTCGGGGTTACGTTCTCCGCGTGGTAGATAAAATCAGTCTGGAAATCCGTCCAAGGGGGTGCGTTATCATGCGTGGTATTTCTACTGTAGTATTTTACGAGCGTTAGCGGCTTGAACCAAGAGTACTGCTCATAATGAGTGCTGCCTCGTACCTCCTTTTTTTTCAGCTTTTGCTGTGACGAACAAATACGTCGTCGCCCTACTGCACTCGCCAGTCCAAAGATCGGCGCATTTCGATTTCAAATGATATTGAGTGTATCTGAGCACCCTTGATCTAAAACGTCGAAGTTATCGGTAATTTTTTCTTTTTTGAAGACGATGCGCCGTTAGCGTTTTAGTGGTTCAGGCGTTCAAGGCCGTTCTTTTCACGGTCGAGAAAATTAATCAGCCGATTCCATTTGTGTTTTTTTAAGCAAGCAAGCCGGTCGGTCGCTTTTCGGAATGAGTTCATATACCATCCCAAATTTACCTAGATAAAAAAACCCGCTTCCGAAATGATGCAGTCTGAATGAAATCTTGCCGGCTGTGCCTTTTCCCTTTTCCAACAATTTCGCAACAAAATAATATCGAATTAGAAGATACGCCCCAGTAAGAAATTGCGGGAGATAGTGAAAAGTTGAATATGTTCTGCGTTCGTTACTTGTTGTCAATTATTGGAAATGGCACAAGTATAATATGAATCGGTAATATTTCAAATTGCTTTGAAGAAGCTGTTTTTTTATGTGGGTGTGGATATATCTTGAGTGGTGTGTGGACTCATTCCGAGAAGCGCATTGCCGATTTGCTCGCTTTCCGGGTAAAAAGCAACTGCAATAGTCTTGAAAACACATAGCCGAACTAAAACAAATCAAAGATCCGTCAGAAACAGCCTTACACCGACGGCAGAGTGCCAAAACGAGAATACAGGCTCTGGCTTAAAGGTGTACCTGGTACTTGGTATGGTATCATCCAAGTACTGCTTGCGCACTATGTAGCAGGTGTATTCAACGTTCTTTTGTAGATTATGGTTTGTCATAAGTGGTATCTCTGTCGTGGTTTCCGTTGTCATTCACAGGTACAATGCAATCTCCAATTGGTACCAAAACACAATTGTACGCCTCGACGGCAAGGGGTCGCTCGCCAGCCGTCCGTGGGCAAATTCAAACACCACTCGTCACTACAAGAGTCGTAATCCAGTATTTATAATTTTAATCATTGAATAAAATACGGTATTAACACAACTAACCGGTTCAAAATGACTTTTCCTTAACCCCTTTAGAACCTCGAACCCCGTCCCTATACTATTATCAAGTAAATGTGTCCCCAAAACGGGTTTCCAGTTGTGAAAGGGTTAAGCGTTTTTTCTCGCAGAGTCACAAAACCTGCCCGGGTTAGCCACTCGTAGGCCGCTCTGGTGGAATTATTTGAAATGTACGTTGTTCACAAGAATATCGCACCGTCTGGCAATCCTCTACGTTTTCGTCCCGCGCTTCCGCAGGTGATGCCATACGTGATGATGTTCCTCGCTTCAAACGTGGGAGGTAGTCTGGGTACATGGGCTCATGTGTCCCGCGGGAAGTCGATAGTTTTCTCCCGCAAGTTAGTGAATACGCTTGGGTTCACTCTGGCGCCTATAGCACTCCTTCTCATGCCTCGAGCGACCCACTGGAGGGACGGGGTGTTGTACACCACGATGGCGTTATCAGCTCTCGGTCTATCCCGCGGTGGCTGGGCCGTGAATCATATGGACATTGCGCCGCGGCATGCCGGGGTGGTGATGGCGATCGCAAACGGCGCAGGCACCCTCGCGGGAGTGGTAGGGGTATCGTGGACAGGAAACATACTGGAGGCGATGGGGGGACCGCAGGAGGCTGTGGCTTGGTACGCGGCGCTGGGAGTCGTAGCATCCGTTTGCGGGACTGCCCTCGTGGTGTTTCTTCTTCTCGCGCGAGGAGAGACTTTGTTCCATTGAGCGATTTTGTTCCTTTGATGTTGTCGGGCAAGGTGGTCTGATAGACACCCCTTGCCGTGCTTTGCGGTGTTTTTCGCCATTAGTTTGTGCCAGTATGTCTTTTTTGTTTTCCTGAGGGGCGTGGCTTGGAGGTTTGACGGCGGTTCTCATGTCCGATGCGAGGTGCTTCGACAAGTCCGTAAAACCGTGTATTGTGTGTTGCGTTCCTTTTACCATTCAGTGCTTGCTGTCGGAGAGAAGCGGCTATTTACTCGGACCTTGTGGGCACCGCGTTCGTTTCGTCCCCGG
The DNA here is from genome assembly GCA_037833945.1 of Alaria marginata. Taxonomy (NCBI): domain Eukaryota; class Phaeophyceae; order Laminariales; family Alariaceae; genus Alaria; species Alaria marginata. The sequence continues at coordinate 3,917 of JBBMKB010069778.1, forward strand.
CTTTGGGCGTTTGACTACAGGGAGGGGGGTGGTCGCACTGCTGTATTTGACTTGTTTGTGGTTGGTGCCGAAACCGTTTCGCCCTGCTTCGTGGTGTGCCGTGGTTTGACGTTTTCTTTTTTAGTTGATGCAGCGATGGACATAACTCATTGTGCAAAATATACAGAGTAACATACCTGGTAGAGAAAGACATTGTGAGGTTCTAAATATACAATAAATCGAGCAAAGATGATTGTGAGGTTCTTGTTTCATTATTTTTTTGTTTACGGTGATCGATCGCTCTGCGATGTACCTATTATTAGTAAACAACGACGATAGCATTCATTTAATGTAGCAAGCGTGTCTGCCCCTTTGCTGCTGGCCTGCATTATTATTTTTGATGCCCCAAGTCAAAAGTGCTCGTTCCTTTGGTCGGCCATTGCTCATTGTTTTCGTATGGTGGGCTGTATGGGCGGACATAGAAAATAATGCTCTTTTGACCTACCTGTATGCCATTATGCCTGCTTTGACTTCATTGAAAAGGCATTACCATGCTCAAGGAATAGCTAACCTTCGGGTACAGCGTATGGGTATCCGGCCATCAATGTCGATGTTGTCCTCTGATTTACAGTTTCGTAGTGCGATGACGACTGAAAGCAATGAAAACCGTTCTTCTCGAAGGAAGTTTACGATGACAATGAGACCTTTATATGAACAAGTTTCTTGATGTTTGTTGCAGGAGGAGCCAACATGACACATCACTCTTCATTGTCACTTCAGAGCACATAATGTATTTCGTCTGTATACGTAATACTTGAATATGTCAACGCCTAGCACGACATATGATGTTTGCACTCTGGACACAAGACACGGCCGCAATGCACGCAGCCACCCCTTGAGTCGCTACTTCCCAGAAGCGTCGGTTTACGCATGTTGTCGTTTTCACTCACTTGGCGAACTAACTCCGATGTCACCGAAAACTCTTCAAACCGACGATATCGTCTACCCGACGACTGTGCCAAGGGCATCACTACGGCGCTGCATTTCTCTACGTGCAAGGATATGATTATAACCACTTCCTTGCGTGCAGTATTGCTATGATCGGACACGTTTGGACCTACAGTATGGGTTCATGACAAAAAGGTTTTGGACTTTCAGTTTTTGAGACCCTAAGGAATTTAGCGATCCATCACTCTGTGGTATCCGCCGAGATATAATGATATTTGCCACCGTCACGCTTTTCAGTCTGCTGGTCTCCGACGTTATCACCGCGAACTTCGTCGCTGGGGGCGCTCGACGAGGCCGACTGAGTGCGATTGTACGAATAGTACTGACTTTAGTGTAGCTTTTCGTTAGAACCAGACCATGCCAACCAATTGATGCCAACACGCGGGTCAATTACGTTGCCCTGAGAACCTCGAGAGCGCCATAGCCTAGCGGTGATGCCCCAATCAACGAGTGACCCTCGTGCTTGGCATTTTGGGTTGTCTTTTTTGTACGGGTTTGGTACAGACGCTGGCGCTGGCGTGACCGCTTGCGCGCCAGCAAAGTCTGCCGTCCGATACCTACATCTTCTATATCTTCGGAGCGGCGGAATATCGACCAATCACTTTAAAAGTACGATTTTTTCGTGGCGTGGTGTTTTATGGGTATTGCGAAGGATGTTTGTATAGGGAATGACGCCATCGACATTCGACCGCAACCGCGGCAACCTTTCCTGTTCCCCCTCTTCCCTCAAGAGCTTGCCTGGGGCACCTGTACGACGAAGGTGGTCATCTTTGGAATCCTCTAGACCTCACATATCAGGTAACGACGAGTTCGCTTAGCGACGGCTCCACACGTGTCACATGATGAAGAGGAAGTTGGTCGAATCAGCACGTATTTTATCGATGAAGTACCCAGGGCGGATAGAGCACACGCAAACCACGATAACACGCAGGCTGTGTACATAGTTGGTAGACCAGCGCGCGCGTTGCTGTGAACTCGCTGGCTGGCCCGCTGGTTTCATCCCCAGCCTCTCATATTTCATGGAGTCCTTGCTAGTGCTGATGGGGGCATTTTCTGTCACACTTCTTCTCCTAGATTTCTCCTAGATTTCACCCATGAGGGATGCTCTCACAGCTTTGGGCGACAAACTACTTGGAGTTAGTGTCGGGCCTTTTGTATTACTCTGTATCATGGTGAAGGAGCTCGAGAACGATTCGTGTAAACGTCCTCGTGGCGGATCACACAGCCGATAGAGCACACAGCACGCGAAGGAAAGAGCCTGCCTCTGGGCAATCGCGACACAAAAGCGAAAAGTTGTTGTAACACGCACATACATGTGCACAGACAGTATCGATTTGACAGTAATACATCTGCACACGCGAGCAGAGCTCGCACGTGTGACGGTTGTAACTTAGTTATTAGCGCTCGAGAGGTCTACGAGTGGTTTTCTGTTTTCTGTTTGTTACTTTTTGCCACGGATACTTCGTCGAGCTGTGCTTTTTGTGCAACTCTTCCATGGAGGCCTGCACGAATTCGCGGGTGTCTGACCGCCCACCGAAACCGCGAGCAAGCAGACGGCCGGCCCTTGTGTCCTAGAGACCCAGCTCTGCGCAACTCTTACTTACCCTTTCTCTGCAAGCTGGCGTGTATGATACCTGGTACACACTGTACTGTACCTGGTATAGGTAAATAACGTAATATCGGTGGAGTTTTGTGACTCGGTTGGCTCTGTCGAGATTCTCATATTGGAGATCTAATGTTGCCCTTCTCGCCCCTTACGTTCGCCGCAGGTACGATCATGGCACCTAAAGGCAAGAGCAAGAAGGACAAGGGTTCGACTACGGGCAAGAAGAAGAAGGCAAAGTCGGGGTTGGAAGGCCAGAAGAAGACAAAAACGGCCAAGGGAGCCTCAACTAAAAAGAAGGCGTGGGGCAAAGACAAAGGAAAAAACGAGGATAACGACGACAACGAAGGGGGTGGGCGTGCGCTCAAACCCGTGCGCATTAAGTTGGACCAAGAGGGCCGCAACGCGATTCTCGATATATTGCATCAGCTGCACGTCGACGGCGCGGAGGACGGTGCCAAGGACGACGACGATGATAGCGAGGACGAAGACGAAGAGGAGGAGGAGGAGGAGGACGAAGAGGAAGAGGAGGAAGCAGTAAACAGCAGCAGCGGCGACGACAGCGGCGAAGAGGATGGGTCTGATGCAGTCGAGATTGACGATAGCGACGGCGATGGCGATGGTGGCTTTCCCGGACACGGTGACTTCGAATACGACGGCACTTTCGGTGACATGGCCAACCTTATGTCTGACATGGTCGTGAACGAAACGGCGTTGCCATCCGACGCCGCCAACGGCGACGAAACTAAAGCGCGTGATCGTAAACGTGGCGCTGCTACTCCTAGCAACAAACCTTCGGGTTCAGGTGAACCAGGGGGAGCATCACGCTCCGAGCAGGGCCGTAGCACACGCAAAAAAGACAGCCAAGCCTCTACGGTGTCGGGAAAGACACCGCAGCAAGGATTGGTCGACAACGCCCTTCTGGGAGGCAGCGGAACTACCGGAAAAAGCACAAGCAGCGTTAAAAAGGGCGCCTTGCGCAGCAGCGTCACGCGTGAGAAACTCCTTGCGTCCATGGTCCAAGAAGACCGTAAGGTTTCTAAGCAGGAACGGCCAGGCACTGGAGGAGTGCCTTCGGCGGCGATCAAGGCGGCGTCAACGGTTGGAGGCGGTCCGGTCGGAGACAGCGGGTACCGGAGGCCAGACCCACCTGGCGCGGGCTCGGGAAACGATAATGTCCGCCTGGCCGTGTGCGCCGAGAAGAAGAAAACGGGCGCCCCAGACCTGAACGGCAAGAAGGTGAGGGTTCTTCGAATCGGGTCAGCGAATGTTGTGCTTTTCACGTAGGAAACGCGCTGTCGATTATTGCGTATACTGCATCCATGTCAACGCCCGTACGTGCCGGAGCGTGTGATGACCTTCCCGTAGGGTGCGGTAGGCACAACCGCTTGTGCGATAGGCAACTACGATTCAGGTTGCATTGTCTTAGGTCTCGTTTATTAACAGTCTCTTTTTTGGGGGTTGGCAACACCGCTTGACGTCGCTTCCGTAGATTCCCCTCTAGATAACCAACCATGTTTCCGTACTGTACACTTCCAACGAACGAATCTGATATTTTTGGGCCGAGATTGCATGCAGGCTGTTGCCATGGGCGTACATATTTGCGTTGGTCAAGCAGAGATCGATGGGCTCAGGCGTCGCGGGGTTCCACACGCACTAGGTGTTCGGGGTTAGCAATCAATTTTGGGTCGGCCGCAGCACACCTGGTAGTTGTTTGTGTTTTTCTCCGTTATCTAAATATTGGTTTGCTTGAGCTATGATACTGCGATGACGCAAACGATGGCGAGCCAATACGAAGTGCAGGGCTCCTGCAGGAAGAATGAACCCTGCGCGTTTTTCTCCAATACGTTTCGATGCCCGCAGCTGATGGTTTTCAACCGTCGAGAGCCTATCCAGAAGTTTTTGGATACGTGCAGAGGGAAGCTGCACATCGGGAAGAAGGCCAAGGGCGCGGCGCTCCTCGAGGGCGAGGAGGTATGTTTGCAGTGTGTCAAAAGCGACGTGGGGCCGAGGGTACCCGGTTTGTAGATTGTTTATCCGTTGTACTACTGCGAAAACTACCCCATGCTAATTCCAAGCGGTTTGTCCCCAAAAATATGGGTGCTGTTCTAAAGGGGCTAACGTTGACTGGAGGGTCCACCAGATTCGTGAAGGATGGTTGGTGGCTGACGCAGGGTTCGACCGCTAGCGTGCTGGTTGCCCTAGTGAGGGTTGCGCCCCCTCTTCACGAGCACGAGATAATGGCTTGACGCTCCCCGCAGGAATCATTCCCCGTCCGAGCTTGAACGTGGCCCGAAGGCTTCGCCAAGCAACCTTGTGGAACAGAAAGGTCGTTGTGGTTGTTCGTTTGCGTCTTGCAACATGACGGCTGTGTGCCGCATTCCGGGGACTACAGTTGTGCTCGGAAGCAACTAGAACGAGCCCTAGCTGAAAAAAGACGCTGGAATGCTCGCCACGGGGGGCGCTCAGAGCGTGTCCTTCCTCTCCCCCTACCCGCACCCCCCCCCCCCAAATGCACAAGGTGGTCGACTGGCTGTCGGATCTATCCTGGGTGCCGAACGGAGCCGTCGTCCTCATATCATGCAACGGCGCGGCGGGACCAAAGAAAGGGAGCCCCCCCCCCGGAAAGGACGGGGGCGCTGCGTTGGCTGCCTCCGCAGATGTTGCCGTCGATGGCGACAAGCCTGCTGATGTCGGCGAGGGCGAGGGGCCGGAGCAGGCCGAGAAGGATGTCGAAGAAGACGAAGAAGAGGTGCTGGCGTTGGCGGCTCTCGGCCGTATCAGGGAGTCGTACAAGATGCGAACGAGGGGGCGCCGTTCGGAGATGGGGCGCGGGGGGACCGGAGAGTCTGCCGAAGAAGCCGGAAAGCGCATGGCCGAAGCAAGGCGCGCGAAGGAAGGCACGGCGCAATTTCGGCAGGTTAGTAGAGGGCGGTTCGAGCTCGCAGTTTTCGCGAGCTTGCCTTTCCTTTCGATGTCAACGCTGGTCCGTGATTTCTTCACAAGTTACCCCCCCCCTCCTCCTCCCCCCGCCACCCATCGAAGTTGAGGAACCTTAAACACGTTTGCGTCTTTTATTTACCGTATTTTATTTTCTCCTATGTGACGCCTACCCGGTACGGTAGATTATTTTTGGAGTTGCATGCCGGCTGTGTACGCTTTTGCTACAGCGAGCCCCAATCGTCGTCAGCTTAGACTACGTACGAGCATCCCAAACGTGAGGTGTATCAAGTGCGTTGGCCGAGCGGTCACCCTCATAGCTGGGTGTATCGCATTCGACCGATTCACTGTACAGTAGTTCCATTGCCCATCGCCGCGTGACGCAGTGTATTGCCGTGCGCCACGTTGCTCTTTGTGTTCCGCACGGATTCCGTCTCGACCGTAGATGATGGGGCAGAGGCAAAGCCTTCCAGCTTATTCACAGAGGGAGGACATCGTGAGGACTATTCGCGACAACCAGGTGAGGCCTTCGACGCGGAGCAACGCCGATCGATGCGCGTGTAGATTGCGGCTACCTGCCATCTCGTATGTATCGAATCAAAAGTCGATCTTTTTGTGGAGCAGCTAAACAGATGCTTCTAATTTAGCGACTTTGGGTGTTTTTTCCTCCTTTCTTTTTGTCCCAGTACCGCAAAACTGGAGAACCCTCGAAAAAATCAATTTACGCCCTGTCGCAAGCCCTGTGGACTAGTGATTTTTAGCAGGGAAACATGTTTAACAATGGTGGTAAAAACATTGTGCGTGTCGGGTCATCACGGTATTGTTTTCCCTTTTTTGGCGGAATCTGTGCACACATCCTGGCTGACGTTGCTTTGTGGGCATCCCTGCTGCCCCCCATGGCCTTGGTTTGTGCACTGCGCAGGTGGTCGTTCTGAGCGGTGAAACCGGGTGCGGAAAGACAACGCAGGTGCCTCAGTTTGTGTTGGATGGCCTGATCGATCAGGGTCAAGGCGGTAAGTGCAACATCGTGTGCACGCAGCCACGAAGGATCAGCGCAGTGGGAGTCGCCGACAGGGTGGCATCGGAGAGGTGAGTCCAAGCGCAACCTCGCGACTGCGCGTCCGCGTGCTTGTCGTTCCGTTAAGGAGGGGGGGGGGGTGAAGAACAATCCGCCATGCGCCAGGATCGCTCCGTACCACAAATACTCGCGCAGGGGGGCGAGAAGGGTAGGGGGGCATTGGGGCAGTTGTTTGGGCCAGCGGTTCAAGCGCTTGCACTAGTTTTTAGGTGATCCACACCCGATCTCTAATTTTCCGCGCTTCCTGCCCCACTCCTCCGCTGCCGACATCTGAGTCTTGTCGATCTGAACGAATTAAATTGCCCCCGGTTCCCGTCCCCTGTCCCCTCCCTTTGGACGATGAAGGTGCGAGAGTGTCGGGGGCACGGTGGGGTACCAGATTCGGTTGGATTCGCGGGTGGGACCGTCCACCCGGTTGACTTTCTGCACCACGGGCATCCTCCTCCGCCGCCTTACTTCGGACGGAATGCTTGCCGGCGTATCCCACATCATGGTGGATGAGGTGGGTGGAGTGGTGACCTTGCCCACCGCTCCCTGTACGAAACGTTTTGGTTTGTATTTTAGAAGTGGGGGTAGATCTATGCGGAAGTTTCTCGCAGTTAGCATTCACGTGTTTTTGCTGCTCACCGGGGTCAGCCGTAAGTTGTTGTCCTGTCGCGAGCTCGTGGGTCCCGTTGGGTGCACGGTGTGCGCTCAGCCTCGAATTGTTTCGTGCACCCGTGTCCGTATAAAAACATCCCGGAATGCCTCCCTTCCTTGCCTCGTTGCTGATGACTTCCGGCGAAAGGTGCACGAGCGAGATCTGCAGACAGACTTTCTGCTGTCCATTCTGAGGGACCTCCTGCCCAAGAGGCCGGATCTCCGCGTGGTGCTCATGAGCGCCACCTTGCAGGCGAGGATGGGGCCTTCCTATTGAAAGTGTCTTTGCGATCAACATCTCGCCTGACGAGGGTAATCCACAACAGTTGTTAGGGAAATACGACCCCTTGATTAGGGAATGCTGGCTCTAAATGTATAACATGCCGTGGTATTAGAGCAGACCAGATGTTGGGTGGAAAGGTACATGTCCAGCGAGCGGTCCGTCCCAAATGTTCCACGCTACAGGAAGGAAAACATAAAAAAAAGTATGCATATCGAATGCGTTTAGTCAGAACCTCAACCTCGTAGCATTTTGCACGTTCCGCCTACTGTACCTGGTACGGTCTAACCAAGCGCATGACTTTGCTGTGTTGTGTTTTTTCCCGCCCCAGGCTGATCTGTTCACGAAATACTTCAACAGTTGCCCGGCGATCACTATCCCTGGCCGAACATTTCCAGTCGAGGTGAGGGTCGACTCGGAAAGCGCGGGCAGGAGGAAATCGACTTGCTGTGGCGTAGACACGCCCGTGGGTGTCAAACGGGATGCTCCCCGGCCAGTTGCAAATATTGTGTTCATATCGTCTCATTCTTTTGGGGTCGTAAGGCGAGAGGCCGATGGCAGCACGTAACTTTTGGTTAATTTTTAGTACGTTTTCGCCGGAATCGCCTTCATCGCTTGGTGTCCGCGCCATTCATCCAACGGTGCTCTAGTTTTTCTGCGGCATCATCTGAAAAACGCAGTGAACGAGACGTCCGCCTATGCACCGCTCTCCCCGGCTCTCGATGACGAAAATCCCACACCACGCGAGTGCAGCTTCAAGAGGCAAACTCGCCCGCAGCCCTGTGCGTAACCACAATGGACTGTTGATGTGCAACAGCCCCGAACCCCGCCATATGATACCCCATCACCAGCCGGAACGTTAGACAAGATCACCCGCCGAAGTTTCTTGGCAAACGAGTTCGAGTTTTTCGCGTCGCAAGGTACACGCACATCCTCAAGCCTGCGATTTCCTACCGCACATAACCTACCATGCACGCCCTTGAAACCCACGATATACTACTACAGATAACCTACCTGGACAGCGTTAACCGGTTAGTGCGAGGCCCTAAGGCCCAGACACTCATGCCCCGGGTATCTTCCGGCCCCGAAGCAGCCACCGGCCGTGGGGCAGGCAGCGCGCACGCGAACCCCGGTGGGCGAGGTTCGGACGGGAGACGGTCGCCAGAGGGGGGCGGGGGGGACGATGACGCGATGTCGGTGGCGTACGACCCGTTAACGGGAGAGCCGTTGGAATCCACTGGCGACCGCGCGGCCGTTTCCGCAATGGTGTCGCCTAAGTGCGAAGACAAGGTGGACTACGAGATCATGGTGGACTTGATCGACCACATCATGAAGACAGAGGACGGTGCGAGTGGAGCGGGTGGTGGTGGTAGTGGTGGTGGTGGTGGTAGTGGTGGTGGTGGAGGTGGTAGGGGCGGTCGAGGCAGTTCAAACGACACAGGTCGTACTGGCGGCCGTGGGAATGCTGGGCGACAAGGGCAGCGACGGGGCGGGGGGCAGTCGAATAGCGGCAGAGGTGCCGTAGAGGCGGCAGTGCAGGTCGGCGATGGGGAGCCGCTTGGTGCGATCTTGGTTTTCTTCCCGGGGTTCGCCGAAATTGACCAGCTGGCAAGGGCGCTAGAGCGACATCCGAGGATCGGTAGGGGGTCGCGGGTGTTTCCGTTGCACTCTTCGCTTCCTCCACACCAGCAGAAGTCCATCTTCCAGCGCATGCCTCCCGGGGTGCGAAAGATTGTTGTTTCCACCAACATCGCGGAGACGTCGGTGAGTTTCGAGCGGCTATGATATGGCCGCTACTGCTGCTGCTGCTGCTGCTGCTGCTGCTGCTGCTGCTGATGCCGCATTTGCGTCAGGGGCCGTGTTACAGGCGTTGGTCGATGGTTTGCGCGTTTCTCCGAGTGTTGGGTCGATCGATGAAAGCGTGTACGTATTTGCGTTATTTTTTAGGCAGGGCGGTCGGAAGAACGCGCGCGCAGGGCAGGACTGTACTTTTGTCCAAGTATAGTATATAGCAGTGCTGTATTAGTGTCCAATAATAGCAGCAAAGAGTCGCAAGTACAGTTTTTCGGCCTTCGTGTGTAAATCCCATAATTTTGCGCGGAAGTGAGGCTCGTTGCAGGCTATTTTAGCCCGTGAGGAGTGCACTTACCTGTACCATGAAAAAATACTTACCAACTGCATCGACTAAAGCTGTCGTTCAGTGTAATAAGACAAGTGATGCCTCCTGCCCTCCCGACGCAAACCCATACGGAAACATTATGTGTGCTGCGGATTTTGCTGATCGTTGCAGGTGACCATCGACGACTGCACTCACGTCATAGACGCGGGCCGGGTGCGAGAGATGCGCTATGACCCTATCACGCGCATGTCCTGCCTGCTTGAGGTCTGGATCTCAAAGGTGCGTCCGTGGGGTACTTTCAAGTAGCACTACCAAAAGACGCGTCCAGCTTTAGTGGGCTAAGTGCCTGGCGCTATACCAGGTGGCGGCTTATTTTCGCGACGAGGTTTGCACAACTTCGCCAAGACGCGCGATGCACCTTCTCCCGCGGCAGAGTAGCGATTTCGCATGCTACCTGGACTTATCCCCTATCTCGCGTCGCCTTGCCCTCCTCTTCCCTTTCCCCTGCATGCACAAAATGTACCAGGCAAGCGGTAGTCAGCGAGCGGGGCGAGCAGGACGTGTGCGCCCTGGAAAGTGCTGGCGCCTCTACCCCCAGCCGTTCCACGAGATCAACATGCCGACTCACACGCTCGCAGAAATGCTGCGAACCCCGCTTGAAGAGCTCGTGCTGCAGGTGAACCCGATTGCTCGAGGGGGAGAACGGAGAGTGGAGGGGGCGGACGGCTCCCGTCTTTGTTTGCGGGCTGTGCGTGAATCAGGGTTTTTCCCTCTTTGGATTCGGTGCTTTTTTTTGTTTCGTATCGCCAGATACACGCTGCCTGTGG
>JBBMKB010069789.1:0-14389 GCA_037833945.1 Alaria marginata
GATGGAAGCTTCCATGGAAGCGGTGGAAGCTTCCATGGAAGTGGTGGAAGCTTCCATGGAAGCTTCCATCTACTTCCGCGAAAAAAGCAAATAATGTACATGACCCGGTAGGTGCTAGGCCGCGCACGAGATTGACCTAAACTCGGTGGTGAATATGAGGCTAGTCCCCCCAGATTCATCCCACGGTAGGGGTTGCACTTATTGAGGTCAAACGTTCCTGACCGGTTGAGCTTCGGAAGCAAGGAACTACCAGTTGGCATGATCATTTTATGAATGTATTTGTTTTTAGGATTGGCGGATAAAAATGTTGATCGGGCTGCGCGAACGAAAATATTGGAAGTCATGTTTCGAGGGAGATATTGAGCTCCTCATGTCAGGAGCTCGTGAGCTTATTGCTGCACCCCTACCGTGGAATGGCTCCCCACAGTAGCCTTGGCCACGGGCAGGGTAAGCTGCAGGTTCTAGTATTTTTCGACTGTCTTTGCTGCGGCGACGTACCCTGATACATAACTAGAGTGGTAATTCGCCATTCTGTGATTTTGCCATCTTTCCGATAAAGGCAAGTTTGAACGTAAGTACACTGTACCGGATGATGAAGGGCGAGCACCGAAGTCGTAGTCTCGCCGTACGTCACGTTTGGCTGGAAGTCCGAACTAAGGTTTTAATGCTAAATACGCTCATACTCGCTCGCGTATTTGTAGCGTATTTGTTGTGTCTGCACATGGACTATACGCACGCATAGACCGCAGACTCCACACTCCAGCACATAAAACGAGCATCGATGGCCTCGTTCTACCGCCATGTACCCCTTCGATGATATCCCAGTACACTCGTGTGCCTTTCTCTCGTTCGCATGCCCTTCGTGCTGCCGTAGGAAGAGTAAGTACCCTGCCCTAGTGGAGACTGTTGGTCAGTCCGCCTCGTCTTGTTTTCCAAACCTTCTTTGATCTCGCAAAACCATTTATCGGTGAGAGTGAAACGTGTCTTCTTTGTGACCAGCGGTCTTTGGTACTGTTGAGATCAAACGTACCTATATCGATTGATTGGCCGCCGCAAATGGAATGTTTTAGGGGCGATTAGGCTGTTCCGCTGAGATACGAAGCTGCTGATTGCGTGGTTATTGTCGGGATGCCTTAACGTCCTCACTAGGTTAGCTGCAGGTGCCTAACTCATCTGCATGCCGACGTGTGTGTGTTTACTTGCCCTGGCGAACGTGGCAGGAGGCAAAGAGCCTCTGCGGGGGGGAGCTGTCCATTTACCCCTATCACGGCGGCTACAGGAACAAGGACCCCAGCTTTCTGTCACAGTTTGACCTTGTCGTTACCACGTACGGCATCGTCCAGGTGCGCCCGGTTTTCCGTACGTCTTGCCTGGCTCTTCTTACTCGTTTGTTGCTGTTGACAAAAGCAAATACTTACCGATCTCACCGCAGTACGGTACATGCATCCCCGGTCTTTTCTTTGTTTTTTGTACATACTGTCTTCGGTGTGGTAAGATCAACTGTTGTTCACGCCACTGGGGTTTGCGCGAGCCTCGTAACACTGGTAAGGTCGGTTATCGATTGCGCTTGCTCGACCCCCCCAAAGGGCGAATTGCTCTGCAAAACTGGACACGGGCTAAGAGCCTACACCGTCTTTATGCACAATTCGACGTAAGTCAACGAAGGAAGAACATGTGCTGGATTGTTTTTCGCATATAGAGTGAAGGCATGCACCGTGGGTGAGAGGGGAAGGGGGAGGGTTGCCAGTAGGCCCCGGATTTGAGTTACGAACAGGCAAATAGCCGTAGAATAAGTGCGGAGGCAATGGAAGAGATGGGGAATGTTTGTATGAACGTATACCAGGTACAGTACGTGATATATATATCATATACATATTTACACCAAACCCTATACCAGGTATATACAAGATGAAACATACATAGTTTGAGGGTTGAGTTCCTTGAGTTGTTCGGAGCTTGACTTAGACGAACACAATCGTATTGCTGTGTACACGCAGCTTGTCTCGTAAACGGTGAGCCTCCGTCCGCTCTAGGCTGCGTGCTCTACGCCAAGGTAGTACTGCGACTGCTGAAAATGCGACATACGCCAAGGACGGAGCCCCCTATAAACGAAATCAAGCAGCGCGACTCCCAGACGGGCGGAATTTCTTTCTGTCTGTTGCCTTGAGTCTCACGACTAACCCGACACAAATCATCTGCAACCGCCACTCCACCCCGCGTATCGTCCCGCCATGCGCATGCGAAAGACGGAGGCTGCGACGGACTTGGGATTGCCTCCCCTCCGCCGAATTCACTGGTGGCGAGTGGTGAGCATGCGCCGTTGCAGATTTACTTGTTTTCGGGTAAAAAATGGGGTAACAGGTAACGAACGAGCAGCAAACTATGCCCAGGTGCTGTTAATAGCAGACGCGTTCTACGATAGAGGTAATACTTTGTGGCGTTTTTACTTTCTGGATGACGGGGCTCCTTAACCCAAAATCGTCGGAATGTCATTCTACTTTTGAAATATTTTGTTTTGTTTAAATGGGCCACGGGTTTGTTAAATCGGATTGCACTTTCAGTTTGCTCAAAATCAGTTTTTCGGCGAGGCATAGAGCTCCTCAAGAGAGGAGCTTCAGAAAAAACATGCTGCACTTCTTTCGTAGAATGCGTCATCAATAGCATGCAATGCTTGACCCGCGCCGTACCGGGTTTGCAACGATGAGCAGCATGCGTCTTGGTGATAATTGGATAGTAGCTTTATGTGATCGACCCATGCTAGGGTACCATTAATAACACCGTTTTGTTTCTGAGGCTCCTCACTTGACGAGCTCTATACTATTAGAAAGTCACCCAGAAACTGATTTTTGATCAAAACTCAAAGCGTAACCCGATGATCAAACCCGTGGCCTTGGTATAGGAAACAAATTATATTGCAAAAAAGGAGAAAAAACATTGAGACGCGATTTTGGGATAAGGAGCCCCGTCATTCAGAAGATGGTTTGGCCGAAAAGCGCAATTATTATAATATTAACAGTTATAGTATCGTAGCGCGCGTCTGATGTGCGAAAGCTGCAGGTGTGGAGAGCTGTTTGCCGCGTCTGCTAAAACTCCGTTACGTCTGCTAAATGTGCCTGAATGGGTTCTAACGCCGCGAGCTACGCCTTGATGTCCTGACCATACAGGTGTTGGACGAAAGCCACACGATCAAGAACCCGGAAACGGAGACGGCGAAGGCGGTGAAGCAGATACTTGCCAATCGCCGCTGGTGCATGACGGGGTGCGTTGGAATCATTTTACCGAGCGACTCCTTGAAACCCGTGCTGACGCGATATGTGTACTTATATGTGAACGTGGAAATGCTCGGGAGGCGTTGTCGAGCTATTCCCCTGATTTTCATTTTGCACTTATGGACATGGGTCGACAACGTTACACTAGTAATGGAACGGCCAACCGGGATTGTTCTGCGCCACGTGCCGGATCAGGGAAATTCCGCATCAGAAATCACCTCATATCGGCAGCGGCCATTGGCCGAGGCACACCTGTACCATTATTTGACCACAAACCCCAAGGTTCAGTGAGTCGTAACTACCGTACTCGCGTTGGTTTTCAAATCTGCAAAACGAAATTTGACGGTTTTCTGGCGTGCATGACACCGGCCATTACGCATTGGGGAAGCATGCCACGGTAGAGATGCACCGTGTTTTTTCTGAGGCTCCTTCCTCACTTGAAGCTCTTACCTCTCCCAACAAATGACTTGGGGGGGGAAATAAAAGTGCTATGTACATATATATATATACCGGACGAACAATCAACCCCATGGCCTAGGTATACAACGAAACTTAGTGCAAAAAGAAAACGTTTCAGACCCAAACGTGATACCTCAATCTTAGCACGCGTCCGGAGTTTGTGGTCACATCACGGAATCCCTTGGCCAACGAGCGATACCGATGTAAGGGCCTTCCTGAGGGAGACTTTCCCTGTTAGTACCTGAAAGAGGCGCACAACACCCCAAGAATATATCATCTTACAGCTACTTCACCTATATTTTATAAAAAATGTTTCTAATACGTATATTTTATAAAAATTATTTCAAATACGTCAGCTGTGAGTTCGATCAAATGAACAGTCGATACTCATCTTTGCAAGACTTCACCTATATATCAGGTATCAGCGTACCGCCCCAGTCTCTAGTGACACAAAAGCGAGGAATGGTTTCATCAGGAACCTGCTGGTGTCGTGTGGTGTGCGCTGCACTTCAGCTTCGATATCTGCAAAGCGTTTTGTTTGACGCGGGTCGTGGAGCGCGTCCCGGGAGCTGGCTGAACTTCCACGACTGACATGCTCCCAGGTTATGCGCCTCGGTAACCATACGGTGTTTGTTGTCTTTGTCGTTTATTTGGTGTCAGCACTCCCTACATCTCGAAGTTCTCAGACGTGAACGGGCAGTTGGGGTTCATCGGACTGGACGGGGCTTTCGGCGCCGTTGATCTCGGAGACCAGAGGTGAATTGTGAGGCGTTCTGCGATTTGGCAGAGCAGAGGCGTTCTATGATAGGGGTGGCAATATTTGGCTTAAAACGTTTCTGGTCGACGGGTATCCTCGGTTGGGGAACCACCCAAATTCAATGGGATCCCGCTTGAGGGTTACAGTATCGTGTTCGTTCTGTCCCTAGGCCATGGCGTTTTTCATCGGGTTAAGCGCACTTTTTTTTCAATCCGTTTTGTTTTGGTTGAGCTAGAGATCTCCTCAAGTGAAGAGCCCCAGGAAAAAATGGTGCACTCCTATCGCAGCATGCATGCCCCGGCAGCCTGTGGTTCAAGTACTGTGTAAACACATTTTCTTCGTCGAGGCGGGGGAGATGTTCAAGAGCTGACGTTAGATGGTTGGCACGGTGCTGTGCCAAGCTTCTACTATCAGCTCTTGAACGACACTTGGCGTAGAATGGACTCCACGGGGGGGTGTCCTTTTGATATTCAAAACACAACATATTTGTTTGAGGAGGTGAGGAGGTGTGTTGGAGATCAGCTGCATGTCTTGGTATTATATCCATCTCGTATGAAGTGCCATTCTGACAAATGTATTCCCAGGTACTGCTTTAGTCTGCCGTACAGTACTACAGCGAGCCGGGGAAAGGTTTTAAGTACCACCTAGTACTGTATCATGTTCCGACATTTGAACTGACGCAACAGCAGACGAGCATGCGCCCAGAAAATGTAGCCTTTTTTAATGCTCTACAGTACGCGACATGTGTTAAGGATTTGGCAGTTAAGAATTTCAGGCTGAGTTTTTATGTAATTTAGGAAGTTACAGCAAATAGTTTGTGCTCGGCAAGGACGCCACTCTAAATCCTACATACAATAATAGCCTTTAAGAGCCTTTGCTCGACGTTGACATCACAATAAGCCGCGAGCCTTAGCCAAAATAGGAGATTCTTAACTGCTGTCGCGTACTGTATTTAGTTTTGTTGGCGGTAGATGTATACCGGGAAACGTATCGCCAAAACTATCGCTAGCCTCATACGAAGTGCAATGTAATCTACTATCATCGCCCCCAATGCCGCAACTCCGGAACATTGCACGACGACGTGCTCGTAACACTTGCCCTGGGCGGCGTTATGGCTTCGCTTCGCCGCACGCAGGCGAGACAAGGATACCCAGGCGAAGTACGTATCCCTCTTGAGACGTGTCCTCATGAGGCACTCCAGTCGAATGACGCTGGGAGGAAAGCGTGTCCTCGCTCTGCCACCTATCACCCACAAGGTACCCTTGAGAAACAACATTCCTATGGAACCATTCGTGTTGTTTCGGACAACGTCACACCCTGGGATAGAAGAGTAACTTCCTACCGTCGCCCGCCCTATTTCGGATGCGCTCACTCTAGCATAGAGGAATATCTAGTTGTTGCTGCTCCCCTTAGCATTTTCCCCACTCTATAAGACGTGTGGCCAAACTGTACGCAATGTAAGATCTGAGAGACGATCCCCGACGCCGTACCTGATTTCTTCGGCGGGTTTTCCACCTTTATCAACACCGTTAACGTTGACGCAGGGCTCGCCCGTCGGGCTGTTGGTACTCGGCGTTAGCCTTGTGTTTAAAATCTGATCCCGTAGGTGCCGTCCAGTCTCCGCTTAGAGGCGTGTCGTGGGAGGGTGCCGATGTGTGTGATGACGAGCCTGTGTTATGTTTCGTTGTGGTTTTCGATACAGCCATGCTGCAGGCGTGTTGCAACGACCCTAGCAAGCCAGGCGCCCTGGTTGTTGCACGAGGAGAGGGCCGGCGGGTGGGCGGGCGGGCGGGTGGGAGGTAGTTCTTTAAAGTCATTTTCCTGACGATGCATCCCGCGATCTTGCGCTTGCACCAACTATCTCGTGGTTTGGGATATTTACGCTGTTCGTACAATTCCAGGTGGAAGAACTCTCCTTGCCGCCCAAGAAGCGCGAGGCATACATCAGGTTCGAGAAAGCCATCCAAAAGGAATTCATGGCTACACGGAGCGAGTGGCGCAGCATGAAGGTTCTCACCCTCCTGTCGCAGGTCCGGCAGGTGATAACACTTGCTGACTATTGTGCACGAAAGGGTTTCGTGTGTGAGTGCCGGGGATTCGTTGAAACACCTACTATATATACAAGTTGGTTTCTACGACAGGGGAAACAAAACACTCCTCCTTCAAATTGTTGCACGATGCTATTCTTGGCGTTCGGAAACTAAGTTTGACAGAGCTGCTCATGAAAATATGAAACACAAGGACTGCTGATCATTTTTTTTTCAAATTTTCGTTTCGGTCTTAATGTTCATTCAACCCATGCTAGTTTGGGGTGCTACCGTATCTTTAACGCCGACGACGAATAACACCTACTAATAACGAGAATACGAGGGGCATCTGTCAGATTTTACATCATGTCATGAACAACAACCCTGCCTGCAAGGTTTGACTTCCCAACTCTCACTAATTTGGTGCAAACAGTGATTTTCTTGGACATATGTTGTTTCCTTACGGTTGCCAAAGCGCTCAATACAGTATATTGTCCTACTGTAGTATTTTGGCAGACATTTATCAGAACAAACCCTTAGGGGGCACATAACAACAAGAGTACCACGAACGTCTTCCTCTTGTTATTGCAATATTGTCAACACGTTTAAGTGTCGATTGACTCGATGTACTGGCCGATCAATTGCCAAAACACTACTACTGTGTACCAGGCGCACATTATCTACTGTGAACAGCTCCAATCCCCATGCAACATCACATCCCCAAGCAATACGAGCAATTCCCCCAACTCGGGAATTCGACTTGCACGTCAAAACAAGCGTCACCGATGTGACCCCCTTGTCGGTGTGATTACGTGGATATGCTTAGGGCCTGCTGGTCGAGCGTGCGCATCTTTTCCTTTTTTGCAAGGGCCGAAGGTGGTGTATGTCATGTTTATTGCTGGAACCACTTCGTTGCCCCAATTTATACCTGGTAGTTATTCAGGGGACAGGTAGTTTTAGTCTGTTTCGGGATGTGGTTTCCGAACGATTTCGCGCCGTGTTTCACGTTTGCGGTGGAGGCGTATGTAGCTGTTCCTTCTTGTTGGGGGGTATTTGGCCCTCATTTCCTCCCGCCGCCCGTGGAACGGCCAGGCGGTGCGCCTCGAGAGTTACAAACAACCGTGCCAGTATCTGGCTCTTTTACCCCCTTCTTCATCTTACTCCAGCACCCCTCCGGACTTTTACCCTTGCGGGACTTTTCCTCGTTCGGTGTTTCTGGTGTGCACAGGCTTGCTCCGGCGGGCTGTGCCTCACCGACGAGGCAGCGGGGTCCGGCGGATTCGGGGACGGCAAAACGCCTGCCTCTTTTTCCGGGAACGGTGGAGGGTGTTCAAGCTCCAGTTACGGAGCTGGAGGGTCATGCGGGAGTGCCTTCCAGGGCAAGCAAGAGCCGCAAGGGAGTTCCGGTGAGACAAGAGCCCTCTGCACGTAGGATAAAAAAAACTTAAAGTTCCCGAGAGCTTTACCCTTCCCAAAATAGAAGCGGAGGTGCTTAGGAGCGGAAGCCAAGCTCCAGTTTGAGCAGCTATGAGCGTATCAGGCACATTGGTATCAGACCAAGGCCACAGGGGGGATGTTGTACTTTCATCTTGACTACCGAGCATAGAGCACCCTCGCGAGTGGCTCCGTACCTGGCTCTATTCCGGACGTCAGCATGTTTTATTCAACAAACAATTCAATGGCGGCGCTGCATATTGCGAATCCGAAAGGCACAACCGTTTAACATTGCAAAGTATCCGGGTGGCTATCACCACTAGCACGAACATTGAACGGTACCCCTCTACCACAGAATCGGGCTACACTACAGAAGTATGGCCTCATTGCAGATTGGTTAACCCCCGTTTTCCTTGATGTCATATGCGCTCGGTTGCTTATCAGGTGCTGGAGAGCAGGCGCAGGCCGGTAGATCTGAGGAAAACGTGCCTGGCGAGGTGTTAGACGTTAAGTTCAAGGTGTTGGTGGGGAAGCTCTCCGCCTTTCGAGCCAAGGTACAGTAGTGGTCCCTCTGTATCGCCAGTATGTCCCAGCCGGAAATACCAGCCTATAGTGGGCAACCGACACTTCTCCGCACACTTCCACTACTGGCCGTTCCCTTCCGGGCCAAACGATAACACAGGCACTATCGCAGGCACTATCGCAGGCAGCCGGCACCACTCAACCGTCATCATGGAGGGACCGCTGCCGAATGTTGCAAGGGATGACCATGGTGAAGGAGAAGCGCTGTTGTCCAACAAGAGCAAGGATGTTTTTCGTCTTACTTGACTCCTTTTGTCTCGGCGCTTGTAACAGGTTAACCCGAAACGTTTATGGCTCGTCCACTGCACATTTTCCAGAGTAAATGTCCTCCCGATGGAACCCCGGAAGTCCGTAAAGACAGTGATCCTTTTTATGCCCACACCAAGTCAGTGCCAGGTTGCACTTGTATTGAGGGCAACACGCCACCGTCAAAATTGACCAATCAGAAAACTGCGGGCACGAAATCCCTTTTTCTCTTGTAGTTACCACAACTTAGTTTCAACTTACGCGATCTACGCTACTACTGCAAGTTAATCGTTATTCACCATACCACGGCCCCCCGTTTTACCCATCGACAGGATCCCTCGTCGAAGAGCTTGGTGTTTTCCCAGTTCAACCCGTCGCTGGAACGAGTTGCACGTGCTTTAACCAGCAAAGGATTCCGGTTTCGCACGATAACGGGCAGCATGACCTTCTCCCAACGGAATGGTGCTCTCAAGGTGCTGTGGGACTCTCTTATTTTGCCCCTAGAGGCGCAAAGTGTGGAATGTGAAGCTTTGTCGCACGTGCGAACACCATGATTTCGAATATGTTAAGTGGTATTTACACAATCAGCAGTAAACAGATGCATGCAAGCATCTTCCAGGATTTAACGCGACGTGTATGTATACGATGATGTCCTACCAGTGCATAAAACACACATCACAGTGCGATAAAAGAGCGTGTTCGATCGCTCACATAGCTCCTGAGTCGAGCAATCACAGAATTCTTGGGTGTATACGTGGTGACTCGAGAAAGAAGCGACGATCATACATGTTGCACACACTTACCCCAGCTCGTTTGCCTGCCTCTGGAGGCTGGTGTCCGCACGCCACGGGCCACAGCCGGCTAAGTGTCTCTTTCTTTTCGTCCCGTCTCCCCTTGTTCAATTCCCTCATGGTACACCCTTTATACGTGCGAAGGCGTTCGCCAACGACCCGCTGACCACCGTGTTCCTCCTTTCGGTGGGGTCGGGAGCCGTGGGCATCAACCTCACGAGGGCCAACCACGTTTTTTTTCTGGAACCGGTAAGCTTGCCGACCTTTCCCTGTATTCGGATATACGATATCAACTCTATACTTTGAAGCGGTATTTGCTCGCTGAAGATCACTCGCGAAGGACCACAGACTTACCAGATTGATAGTGCCCTCGAGCATTGACTCGGGCACATAATGCTTTGAGTGTTGCGTATCATCCGTTCCCGGTGCTTGTGGCACACGACGGTGCGGTGTGCGGCCGCCATGCTCTGGTCCTGCCGCCAAACAAAGCCTTATACTAAAAGTCGGGGCACATTGCCGTTTTTCAAGCGCTGCATGCAATCCTTAACCTGGCGATCGTCCCCTGTTGTTTGCTAACCCCGCAGTTGCTCAACCTGGCACTGGAGGAGCAGGCGATCGGGAGGGTGTACCGCCTGGGTCAAACCCGGCCAGTCACGGTATGGTTTGGTTGAGCGCATTTACGAGGATATGGCCGGCACATCCAAACATTTGATCCAGAGAGCAAGATTGTTTTCGCCAAACCTTCATCAATTCACATCTACACGGGTGTATTTCTATCGTTGCACGTTGCACGCATACATAACACGAACATGTACTAATGACACAGGTGACGAAGCTCATCCTCACGCACTCGGTTGAGACCCGCATGCTCGCCATGCAAAAAAAGATGAAGGGCAGCACCAACGGGTGAGTGTTTTCGGGTTCTGTTCTATGCTCACACTTCGTACATGTGTGTTTTTGTCTGAAACCCCTACTGTAGTGGTTTTGTACCAGCGATCTATAAGGTAACCATTGATGATAGATTGGGCGTTCCAAGGGCTGGAAACAATTCCACTGGTCGTGGCAGCACTATGGTAGCGAGATACACCAAGAGAGAAAGTCAACGGTATCGAAATGCGCGCCTTTTAAGTGCACACACATCCAAAGCGATAATTTAGGTGGTGTGGTTAGTGCCGACAACATCTCAGCGAACGGGTAAATTGCAACCATACAACCGCAGTAGACGTGCAAGCTCTACACCTAAGGTCGTATTGGCGGACGTGGCTTTCCAGACAAAAAAGATCCTGAATAAAAAAACGGTATGTGTAATCCCAGCCCAGGAAGCGGACAGTGCAGGTCAGAAAGTTGGAGGCGGTGGGTGGTGTACGTAAAGTCACTTGTTTAAGTCCAACTTTTGGGTGGATTTGCCTTATGCTGGCATGTTGCGGATTTGCCCGTTTTTCGTGCTCTAGCATAGGCTACAGTGAGATGCAGCGCGCAGCGCCATGAACACTTGTCAATTCTATATTTCGTTACCAGCAACAGGGAACGAACGCAATTGTCCCAACGGCCTGCGAACCTTTATACGCCCGTTCGCTGCGATCATCCACCATACAGACTCGCCGGAAATATCTCGAGCGACGACGCGAATCTCAAGGCCGAGGAGTGAGTGCCAACGATATTTCAGATTTGTCTCCTCATATTTTCTCCTCGTTGGGTGTTCATGCTTGAATGCGGCCCTTGCTAGTGTGCGCTGGTTCGCGAGCTACTGCTTTCGCCGTTTTGTAACGCCCGCCTTGACGGAACTGATTCCCGCGATGTCGGGTGCGCAATTTGTTCTATCGTACAAACAAGACGGCACGCTGACGCAAAACGCGCCTATATTGGCGGCTGTCGCTGTGTTAAGTAGCATGTTGGGTACTTACGCTCATCTGTGTTCTGTCATGGGTGCAACTATTATTGTGCACTGGCAGAAGACGCGCCAATAAAAACGGGTGCATCAACGTTTAGCTGCCACGTGGGGTGCTTACATACACTACTTCTCCAAATCCTAACCTTGTCTTTCGTTATTTAGTCGACCTACAATACGCGTGATGCATTATTTCCACTAGCTGTCGCTGAGACGCAAATATGTGGTAGGGTGCCTACGGCGTTCAACGGCATTCTACAGTACAAACACCGCATTTCCCTGGCTGACATCGAGCGGCGACCCGGCACACATGCCGGGACTGCCTCTTTTTTTTGTTACATTTCCATGCGCTTAGCTTTGCACCCTTAACTCTAGGACCTTGGTTGTGACTTTTCCGGTAGTAGCGTCGTTTGTTTCACGACTCAACCATAGGAGAGAAACAACACATATTTCAGAGTCATCCCACGGTGGGGGTTGCACGTTTTGGGGTCAAACGTTCCTGGCCGGTTGAGCTCCTGAAGTGAGGAGCTTCCGGTTGGTATGATCATTTACGAATGCATTTGTTTTAGGAACAGTGGATATCAATGTTGATCGGGTTGCGCGAACGAAAATCTTGAAAGTCATGTTTCGGGTGAGATATCGAGCTCCTCATGTCAGGAGCGCAGGGACTTACTGCTGCACCCCTACCGTGGGGTGACTCTTCAGACACCAGATATGCCGTTGCCCACTCGTTCAAACACAACAGGTACAACGAGCTCTTTGGGCTGCAGAATACGCGGGGATTTTCCGCATGAGTTCCGGCGGGCTAAAGGTTTGTGGAAAATGTACGCACGAACAACGTAAGCTTGCGATTACATGGTAACAGTACTACGCCGGATTGAACACAGGTCCCTTCAAAATAACATGATCGCCCGCAGTCATATATAGGCTTCGCCTCTTCTTTTAGTGAAACGACGCGAGAACGTTTACTAGAGAGTCGTTGTGCCGTTAACCAAAGGATGCTTGCTGTTGTTGCTTACACGGAGTGAACCCACCCGGAGTGAATGCTTGTGTTGGAGCAGTAGGCGTGCTCTGTACTATTATTAGTAGAATCTTGGTATGCATATATATTTTTGTCGCCGTCTAAACTCGGGTGCTGCTCCATCTGCTTTCTGCAATGGTTTCCCCCAGACTCGTTGTTCTTGCTTGCGGTGCAACATCACTCAACTCCTACCTGCTACGACACTGGCGCGCATAAACTGTTCGGCCCTTGCACCCGATGGGTATCAACGGGATAAGCAACGGGCGACCACGATGGCCAGGCCATGTCGAAGAAAGCGTTTCAGAAATTGTGTCGGCGATGAGAGAGCGCCCTAACCCTAAAATAAAGCACGATTGGTGTGTAAATTATGGGAGCTTTTCACTTGGTGTCGCTGGGAGCATGATGTTTCTGTAATCTGACACGGCGGTGCCACTTGAGTTGCCTACTTGTGGGAACCGTGAAACCGTAACAGTGTGCTACGTTGACGCGTCAGCGCCAAAGGGAGAAGCTGGTGACTCGATGCTCCGCGTAACCCCCCCCGGTAATTTAGTTATACTTATAAGCAGTTCTTTAAGGCAGCGCGGTAGTCAGTAACCTCCATATTTCGCATGGTGTTCTTTACTATTTAAGGGTAACCACTTGGATTAATCCCTCGTAGCCACGGCTTGATAGGCAGGACTTATGCCGCATGCTACGGTACTATAATAATATAATTAATGTTATAGCACCATTTGTTTTCAGAGGCTCCTCACTTTAAGCGTTCTATACGTCACAAACAAACTGATTGTGAGGATACCAAAAGCGCAACCCGATGAACAAACCCATGGCCCAGGTATACAGTATGTTCATGTTGCTAGAATAGATTGACGTTGCAACCGTATAAAAAGGTTATGGAGCCCCGTCATTCGGAAACTGTTCTAGCTAAAAGGTGCGCCTCTATCGTAACACGCGTCTCATGAGGGTTGCCTAGTAAACGTCGTTAGCCGGGATTTACGTCCAGGGTAGGCAGCGGGTGTCCTTTATGGCTTCGGAGGAAGCGTGCCGTGTTGTACCGATTTCTGTTGGTATTCCATTCAGGATACCAGAGCCGTGCTAGGGTAGGGATCGCACTTTTGAGCTTGCCTGACGAGACTCCTAAAATAAGGGACTACCCCTTAAACCTGGATCCGACGTGAATGTTTTTTGTTAGGTACTGTTGAATGTGCTTTGTTACGTGATACGGGTATGCCGATGGTTGGTAGTGCTAGGGAGTTCCAGTGGTCGAATGGCTTTATAGGAGGGGGGTACCAGGGCGGCTTGAGCATATGATATTGCGCTCTCGTCACCTATACTGTCTCTTCAACTTGTCTACTTGACTCTACTTTACCTTTCTGCTTCTATATTGCTTCTACGTGTGGATGGCTGCATGGGCGCCTGAGACGGGCGATACTATATACTTGATGATTTACTGCTCTACCGGTCGGTAATCTCGCCAACCCACAGCCATTGCCCTGTACAGCTGGCCAACCCTGTGACGCCCTGGGATCTATTGAACACGATATGCGGAAGTCCGCCGTACGAGGGGTTCTTAGTAGGAGGCAGCTCAACCTTCATGCGGCTCGCCGACCACCTCACGGCGCTTCGCGCTCGGTGCACGCGATGTTTGCCTGGTCAGGGAAAACCCGAGGTAGATCTATAGTATTTTTTCAGTTTTTTCGAATAGCCGCACCTTCGACCCCCCTCTTTCCGATTTTGGGATGGTCTTTTAGTTACCATCCTTCGATCATCGTGTGATCTGCATCTACGACTATTCAGGGTGGGCCAATGTTATGGAGTGGTGTTCGTCGCTAGCTATATATATGAAGATAGGTCTCTATCGGACCTGATAGAGTATGTGGCGGTTCCAGGATTTGTGTTCTTTGAGTCCTAAAGTGGT
>JBBMKB010069800.1:0-14388 GCA_037833945.1 Alaria marginata
TGGCCGGGTCAATCAGTAGATTACTACTGCCAGTAGATTACTACTGTCAGTACATACTGAGCCAGTGCCCAGCCCTACAAAATATACAAAACTCGAACCGAGCATGATTGCAACATCGGCAACGTTGACTGGAGCAAGCAGTGAATTTTACGATAGGGGCTTCTCGCGGAACATGGGCGAGAGGCGCGGAAACTGCGGGCTGTCTCATTCCGGATGAAACCCGAAATGTCGGGTCGGGCGAAAAAAGAAAAAGGTCTCCGGCCCAAGCATTCATTCATGCGAGTTTAGGTCTAGATAGACGAAACACAACCAGCCAGGATTTTATGAGTCGGCTTTCCTGTAGATATTAAGGGGATTTTTTTCGATGGGTTCGCCTCGTGCGACTGAGCGAAAGGCCACACACCGGCAGCAAATACTTCAAAAGTTTCGATAAACTAGGCAACGCCACGGGGTAATATATCGTCGCTGACTGTGCACTATTTCCCCCATTCATTGCTATAATAGGCCCCGCGGTTGAACTCCCGTATGCTCGGCGGAGTGTCGCTGACTGCACACTACACCCTACCGCATCCCACACAACACCCACCGACACACCCACCCACCCACCCCACCAACAACTAATCCTACCCCACAGCATCAAGCACAACAGAAGGGGGGAACAAACAACACTTCATAGTAGTACACCACAAGGACTGGGCACCATAAAGTTGTCTCTGATAAAAATGACCACCACGACAATGCTTCGGGTTGGCTGCCATGATGAGCCTACTGTCAGCCAGGGCAGCTGATGCCGCCGACACGGCTTCGCCAAACGACGCCATCGACAAGCCAGACTGCGACTCCAGCCTCTCAGTGACCGTCCGATACTCTTCGTCATCGGCCCGGCTGTACCTCGAGTCGGGTGACGGCTCTACTCGCGGCGGCTGCATGACCCTCACAGAGATCTGGGAGGGTTTGGGCGGCAGCGCGCCATTGTACGCTGTGGATGCGGACAGCGGCGACGTTAGCGACACTGCGACTGGAACTTGGCTTCTCACTGAGACTCTTTACGTGGAAGACGGCATTACTCTACAGGTGACTCACACATGTGAACTGCTACAGTTTTGTGACCTACCTGATACCTGGTACATGTTTTGCTTGTAAATGTCGTTGCGCGTAAGTCTTTGTATGTCCTTGGGTTGATTTAGCGCATCTGCCGGATACTGTTTTTACCGCAGTGGCGATCTCGCTGGGTGCTGAGCACGAACTCTGAGCTGTTGATATATACCAAGTGTAATACATCATTTCTAACATGCCAAGCACCGCACAAGGGAGGGTGCCGAACCCAAATATATGAACGTAGCATCATGATACCAATCATTGCTGGAACTTCGACCACCAACTATACTCTCACGTCACAATTCGTGATTCTAGACGAACACCCCATTTCTCGATAGGATGGGCTCCTATCATAGAGCGTCGTTTTCTGTTGCACGGAGTCGGTTTTGACGTCGGAAAAAAATTAAACATCCTTATCGAACTATTAAGTACTTCGCATACTGTAGATCTAAACTGAAAATCCGGCGCCTGATGCCCCCGTCGCATGGGCTGGCATATATTCTATGTTTTTCAGGTGCACGGTACCTCCGCCGGGGGTGACGCTGATGAGCTACGCTTGAAGAGCACGAGTGACACGTACATCAACCTACGTGGCCATGGAGGAAGCCTCGACTTCTTAAGCACCAAGGTGCGTTTGATGCCATCATTGTCAGGTGATACGGTGGTTGTGCTTGAAGTATGTTGATGTCAATATGTTTCTGTCACCGTATCTATTAATAGCTTGTTCCACAGCTATTAATAGCTCGAAGGAGGCATATGCATTGCAAACTATTTCGTACACAGCTCGAAGGAAGCATATGCATTGCAAACTATTTCGTACCAGGGGGCAGAGTAATCAGGACCTAATTTATTGCTATTAACGGGGGTCTACAGTAAACATAACCAAATACTTTTAGTACAAATAGTAAAATATATTGGTTTTTGTGGGTACCGTAGGTCTTATTTGCTATGGTCCCCCGAAAATAGAATAAACAGGAGAGCATACAGGTTTTTGTGTTTATCTTGGGTTGGGATTACTACGAGAGTATGGTCTTCCAGACTAATCTTCATTTCTGAGGAGAAAGGTACACCCGTTCTTTTAACCCATCGACTTCTAGCGCATCCAGTATCCTTGCCACTAACTTGGGTTGCTAGACTATAGGAGGATACAAGTTATTTGTTCACATACTACGAGACGAGACTGCGATATACCACGTCGCAATTACAGTTAGTTAGAGTAGTAGCACGGGGATCTGTCCGTCTATTGCCAGACAGCCAGAAAGTGGTGGAACACATAGGTATATGTTATGTAGCAAACCTAACATAAAGACGACATACACATGCAACACGCAGCTGGAGAAACATATAATTCAGAATGCCTGGTACGAGTTTATAAACGCCAGGCAGGACGAGAACGTACATGAAAAACACACTTTTAAGGTGGACAGTCTTGTAACGAGGTCTAGAAAGCAGTGGGGAGGACCATACTAAAACCTATGTTTAAGGAATTTCGAAAAACGTCTTCGTTCTCGGAGTATTTTTTATTATTTATATTATTATGTTTGTACTCCGACAATATAACGTATATAGATGCCTTTCCGATAATATATTCGTGCAGAAACTCCACCTCACTGCTTTCTTTTTCCATTCTGACCTTTTTACCAGTTGGTCGTCGTTTTTCTCTTTCTGTCGTGCGCCATAAAAAAAGAAATAATAAGAATGACAAGGTATGACGGAGAGCCAGAAAAATAAGAAAACCGGGCGTCCTTTCAACAACAACATACGTATAAACATCACCTATCCAACCTGAGACAAACCAGGTGCAACAGTGTGTCTTCATTGAACTCATGGCATCCATTTTGTTGTCGGCTTTTTTGTTTTGTTTTTGTTCATCCTCCGGCGGATGGGGAAATATAAAGCTTACGCTCACCACAGTTCCACGTATTTAATGCATGTCGTGTGTCAATTTAACTCAATTGTTTTCGCACTCCAGCGCTAGCTGGCACGTCCTTCAGTCCCCGTGGTAGTGACAGTGTGGGCTGTCCCTACCGACGGATACCGTTAATACTACTGCAGCGCGAGCTGCCGTGGTATACGGACACGTGAGTATGTTGGTGCGGTGGAGATAGCCACCCGGAAGGTTGTCCCTCCGGGTAGTGTGGGACTTGCGACTGCTTCCCCAATAACATAACCCCCGGCCATGAGAACAAAGCCTTCCGCCGGACTCGGTCCTGTTACCGTCCACCCTACCCATTCGGGCGTTGCTCCTTTGTTGTTGGCGTACATATGTTTAACCCCAAGAAACGGGTCCTTTCTTGACTAAGGCCCGACCCCCCTCACCGCAGACACTACCCCTAACGTTTCCATCCGATTTAAACCACCGCTACCGCATTCCAGGTGTTCGCGTGGGACACCGACAACAACGCTGTCGACGAAGACGAAGACGATGGTCGATCGTTCATCAGCGTCCTCTCGGAGGTCATCACCGACGACGACGAAGATTGCGATGGCAGGGCCAAGAATGAGATGGGAGAGGGAAGGATGGACATCGAGGACAGCGAAATGGCTTACCTTGGATTCTACGACGACGAGAGCTACGGCCTGACGTGGAAGGTAATAGGCGGTACCATTACCCGTAGATCGCCGCCTAGGTTTGGTATTTTGTGGTCGCCGTATTGAACAGGAGTTTGATGGTGCTGCTGCTGACCGCGATTTTACTGGCGCTGTTTCGGACAATACACCGTGCAGATACGTCAGCGGAAGATGGAGATTGGTAGGGACGTGTTGACGTCCTCCCCGCAGCTATCATGACTGGCGATTTTCTCCTCGGAAACGCGGTACAGCAGCAGCGCTCAACCCGGAATGTTGTCGTCTTCCCGTAGACGCCACGAATCCCTTTCAGGCAAATATAATATCAACGTTTCACGAGATTGTCCTGTATTGCCACCCTGCAGTAAAAAGCTAAGACATACAATTGAACTGCCGGACACATACCTGATGCAGAGTTCAATCGTAAGACACGTATTTTTTTGGTATTCGGGATTATGTTTTTTTCAAAAGGAAACTTTATACTGTTAACATCACACCAGGTACTTGTTGAAAATCTAAAAGGGCTAACGGTTTTGCATATTTCAGTGACAGGGGCTGAATTTCCGCGGGCGTTCTTGACATTTTCAGCCTCTCCGCAAAAGTAATACGAGTTGCGCGGAACACCTGCCCTGTTTCTCTCATTTTCACTGACTTGGATAAGACTGACAATACCCTGTATGGAATTTTACGCCAAGCAATACATCGGAACTAGGCTACGGCAGAGGAATATCCAAGATTGATGATGCTCCTCATACTTGCGAGAGATCAATGATGTCTCACTCAAGGTCAACAGGAATGCCTACGGTGTACAAAGGGCTTTAAACCCGATATACAATATCAAGGCCTGGGCTTATACATCGAATATTCTCTTATATTTATTATGCATTTTGTTCGTCTGACATTCGGCCATGTGCAGAGTGAGTTTTAAAGGAGATTATAATTAAGTATTATTTTTGGTAAAAAGAACGATCAATTTTCTTCCTTTGTTCGACCCACCGTTCCAACAAAACCTAACGCCTACCTACGAAATCACCAGGTGCGAGGGTACTGCACGGACGGCAGCAACCCCACGGTGTTCGATGAGGTGAACGTCTACGGCAACATCTACGACTCCAACATCCACCACAACCACTTCGGAGTCTACACGTACGGCCACCAGCAAGGCGACTGGAGGAGGAACCAGATGCACGACAACACCGGGTACGGCTTTGACCCCCACGACGACAGCGACTTCCTAACCATCCACGACAACGAGGTCTACAACAACGAAAACCACGGCATCATTGCCTCCAAGCGCTGCAACGGAGTGTCCATCCAGGTGTGTCCCAATGCAAAGCAGCACCTAGAGCTCAATTTCGGACTGCCGTGTTGTGTTATGCTCGTATCGTCGACGTTGGCATGGATATATGTATGGTACTCGTCAGCGTCTGCGTGGCCTATCACGACGTGAGGATTGAAGTACACCAACAACATTCCACTGTCGAATCCCTAACGTTTGGCGAAGAGCGCTATATAGGCGACACAGTAACCCGACGCACAAACTGCGGGATCACTACTGTGGAGTACATCTCGTTTTAGGGTTTGTATTACGGGGCGCTCTCGATGTCTCAAAGTGGCTCATTGAGCCATCTACTCTGTAAAACGCGGCACCCGCTTGATCATTTCCTGACCCATGTTTGATATCTGCACAAAGACTACAGAGAGATCGTCTCAGGTGGTTGGGAAATGCTTGCACGAGTACGATTATCACCTCTCGCTGCACGCGTGTCGCCTAACCCCTTGCTTTCTCGTTCAGAAACATCCTTACCCTAGCAATCAGGGCTGCATCGTGGGGTCGAACCTATGTTTGTCCACGATATTCGGCATTCTATCGTGGTCGAGTTCAGACATACTCCTCTATTC
Source organism: Alaria marginata (assembly GCA_037833945.1). Taxonomy (NCBI): domain Eukaryota; class Phaeophyceae; order Laminariales; family Alariaceae; genus Alaria; species Alaria marginata. Next base: position 5,569 of record JBBMKB010069800.1, read on the forward strand.
CACCACTTTATCACGTGCGGTTCCAACCAAAAGCATTAATATATTTCTGTGCTTGCTGATCGGCGGTCAGGGAAACGAGGTATACGGCGGCGGTGACGGCTCGGTCGGCATCTTCCTTCACCGCAGCAGCGACGACGCCGTTGTCAAGGGTGGGGAACGGATATACATGTTGACCAGCGCTCCAAATCTTGCGCGTGTTGCGAGCAACCACAGGTGTAGCAGGCATCTTGAGTATATAGTGCTTGAATTGATGTTCCACCGAAAGGTTGTATGTGTAGGACGACGTGGTAGTTCATATCAATGTTTTGACAAATACTTTGTTTTGATCGATTTCTCATGAGCCTCACTTAGGAACAAAATTAATTGACAAGGAGGGATCGGGTACACCACGTGCCCGCTCACGAGGATGAAGTGGCAGCAAGATGGGCTGTTTGTGTGTGTTGCTTGCATTCTTACACCCATATCTGGAATAGCGGTAGGGCCCGGCTGATCGATGGCCAGCGAAATTTACGAAATGCACCAACGTGTTTAGGGTTAAACCTCAGGTTGCGATGTTCAGCGTGTGTATGTCATGAACCATCGAGTGCTTGGCGTTTTATTTTATTGTAGGTAACTACGTCCACGACAACGGCGACGCTGGAATGGCGATGATGGAGACTTTTGACGCCGAGGCGTCCGGCAACACGTTCGAGGACAACAAGTACGGCATCCGAATGTCTGTGGGATGCGCCGACAACGTTTTCTCCGACAACGAAATCACCGACTCCACTAAGTGAGTAACCATATCCTTATTTTAGGGACAAAGGGGGGGGGCGGGTGTACTGTATTTACGCTTCTTACCCGCCGCCTCCCTCTTTCATTTGCTTGACGCGACCTTCGTTCGTCTCTCATGATAAATATACGGCACACACCACACAGCACGTGATATGGTGTTATTCAAGAATGGTAGGATATATACACCACTACCCGATGCACACGAGCAGGTCTGGGGTCAGTACGTGCCTATGTTGAGTACTAACTTTGTTGTCCTTTACCGCCAATCGCTGCCGATATCCAGGTACAACATTTACACGTACTTGGGATCCGACGACCCGTGGGTGGTAGACTCGGGACGGCCCCAGGACAACATCTTCTCGGACAACACCATCACCGGAGGCGACGAGAGCATCAAGCTTACGGTTGCCGATGGCACCCAGTTCACCGACAACACGTTCGAGGATGCCGACACGATCCGCTTCGAGGATTGCGCGGACACCCTTATGTCCGGCAACACCGGTCTAGACGATGTCACCCTGGAGGTCACCGACGGATCTTGTTTCGACGACGCTTCGGACTCTGACTACATTCCTGTTTGCTAACCAAACGGTGGCGATGATTCCGGACACAGTCATACATTTCCCGGTTCTTTTCTTGACAGACTTGGCCGTTTTCGACTCAAAGTGCTTGTACAATGGGCGTGTGATTCCTCGTGTTTTTTTTAAATAGTACCTTGGTTGGTGATAAGCTTAAGTGCACCGTTCGAGTACGTTTCGCATTTCTCAGAGAAGTAGGAGTTTCGTGAAATACTGATAGCGCTGCGTGGTATTTCCCATATACTTGCGTCGCTCAGGGATCCGCTTTACGAGGTTCCCTTGATTGCTCATATGTTATAATTGTGTGTGCGAAACGGTTCAGATGCGCTGGTAGTATACACGTGTTTTAAGTAGGATTGAGACCTTGAACAGCCTAGCACATGACAAACATCCACGCCTTGAGTGTGCCATTTTAACGCCGTGTCTTGTCGACATATATACGCCGACACCGTTTCGAAGCGAAGCAGATTTCACTTTGTAAGCACACCCCCCCGTGGTTGGTGTAATCAAGATCCGCACGCCTTTCCATACATTGTGTTTTTTCTTATTGGACGGCACCCTCGACATGAAGTTGAAGAGTGTTCGATGTACTTATGTTCTGTCGAAGACCGTGCTGTGTTATTGTTTGGTTCTCCGTTGCATGCTTAGCTCGGTGTAAATACGTATTGCATTGAGCTGTATGTCCGTAACAATGTAGTTCGTGCCTCGGTTTTGTTTTTATTTCATTTTGTTAAGTTTTCATATGGGCGAGTGCGTAAAGTTCGCGAGATAAGGTATCACCTGTAATTGTAGGTTTGGCTGCTGTTGGGCAAGCTTGAATCGGTTGTCAGCATTACTTTTGTTTTCGAATATGCCACCGGCTACTTCAACGATTGCGGCCTAAACTTTCGATTTTCGACTGAATCATCGGGTGTTCTATTGACAGTGCCCGGCGGTGTTATTTTCTCCCAGTGATGCATTTGATAGCAGGAGAGGAAGCTTCGAAATACCCTCAGCCAACCCAAAGGGTGCGGGTAGTCTCCCTTGGAAGAACGAGCAAGTTAGTGGGCCGTGCCCTGTCCCATGCCTGAGCGTCTTCCGGGATTGTTTGTTGATACGGGTGCAGTGTAGCGATAATGTGTTGTCGTAGTATTGTGGCCTGAAAGAATGCCGAAGAAGACTGAATACAAGGTTTTTCTTTGCCCTGTTGCATGCCTAAGAGTCTTCTGGGTTATTGTATGGTTATTTTAAACCTGAATTTGTGGTGGTACAGGTTCATAATAGTGTTGTGGCGATATTGTGTTATGGTGATATTGCGTGACCATACGTTGCCCCCGGGTGATCGATAGGGATGGAATCGAATAAGAGAGCTTCTACGTTTGGGTGTAAAGTATAAGCGGTGTACATCAGTGGGACAACTGAGGTTTGCATTTCCGGTAGCTTATGAGCTAGTTGGGGTCGGTAGCTACCGTTTTCAGACCAGTGATTGGCCTCATTCACTACTGTAGCGTCTAGTGAGCTAGCGGGTCCATTAGTAGCTTTGTTTATGTTCAACGATGAAGTGCTTAGGTTGTCTCAAATGATAACACGTACCATGTATACTGCAGCTAATTATGCATTCGGTGGGTGATCGGAAGGGATTGGTGGCTTCCACGCGGTTGTAAGCACGTCATAAGGCCGATGAAACACAGTCGAGTGAGTTAGCGCGTGATGAAGTGGTCATGTGCTAATGTCAAAGGCGATGTGCTTAGATCGGTTATGTTGTTTAACAACATGGATACGTGTAGAGATATTCAGTGTGGCCTATGGAGAGGGCAGACGGAACCACACGTTATGGGGTGCACTGTGTGCTCCCTGGCCGTAATCAAATGAGGCTGTAAAAAGATGGTTTGCCGCTGGTGGGCGGTTAGAGCTCTTGTTGCTCGAACGAGTGCATATCGGCAAGGTGTACTGGAGTCACATCGTGGCGCAGGGGTCCATACTGTCAGGCACATATTTTTACCTTGATGTAGTGTTGGACTTGGGTGCAGAATGGAGATAGTCCACGTACATATATTTAATTATTGTTTATATCATCGGTATTCGGCATCGCTTGATGTTATTTTTCCTTTTTTGGAGATGGTTGTGAGTTGGCGACGTTGAAGCTAATGCTGTATCTTTTCGGATGGCAGACACAATATAGTACGGAGTAAAACACATGTGTATTATAAATGTATCTACACAATGTCGACCACTTACTTGCCATTCAGGCGTTATCGTGGCAACTTGAACTATACACAAGTTGCAACAACAAATCCAAAGGCGCTAGAAACCAGTTAGTTGTCAAGTGTCAGATTTGTTTAATGTTTTATTTCATGTCAATAACCATGCCTTGAGTCTACTGTCTGCAGTGATTACGTCCTTACCGAGGGTTGCAGTGTCGTCCGTGACGACCCCTCTCCCAGTGGGATTGTATGCGGCGAGCTCTACAGTGCCAATGCCCACGAGTCATCGTGAGGCAACAGCGTCAGCAGTGGCATGGGGAGCGAGCAAGAGGTTCGGCTCGAACATAGCCTTCGCGCACCTGGGGGGAAATGTCTAGATGGTTGCGACTTAGGATGATTGTGGCTGTGCGCCCTGAAATGGTTGCTTTGGGACCCATATGAATTTCATCACCGCTATTCATTGGGTCGGTGAGGCGCAGATGGACATCGAGGGCAAAAACTATAAGCTTCGTTGGTCTCCACGATATCATCAGGCATAGGCATACGTGGAAGGTTGAACCAAAGACATTTCTGCCACGACCGCAGCATCGAATTATCCAAATGGATGACTGTCTGGTATCCAAGCTCAAGGACAATTGAGTCAAGTTATTTGTCTGTGCTTCTCCGTTCAAGCCTACATCGAGACCTGTATTATTTCACGTGCAGGCCTAATGATTAATCGTAAATGCGACCATTGAAGAATGCAAGATTAATCTTGTCTGACTTGCTTCTTGCTTCGTTATGACATTCGTACCGATACACAGAGATTGATTTTGGTCGCCGAAGTATTGTTCACCGATGGGGGTCGCATCGCCGCCTGCCGGTGTAACCATACTCAAGATATCAACACCCACAACGACGGCGATTCTACATTATTGCTTAACGAGAACCGTGCTACCCGAATATGACAGTGTATACACCCCCCTTGCGATGGATATCAGAGCGGGCACCCTCCAAACCCAGGGAGGCATGAACGGTGTAAACATATGTGGCCTTCGGAAGGTCTCGTTGTCATTTTCCTATAGACGCGCCGCTAGGCGCTTGCACCGCATCGGTGGTCGAAACAAGCGGCATTTAAATTCGTCTGAGAGGGATGTGTCACACACTGCCACATGCGGTAGGTAGGTGTCGAACTGTCACGTCCAAACTTTGGTCGCTGACGGGGCTCCCTAACTGGGGGGCTGCATGCTGCATCGTTCGAACTTTCCGATTCTCCATACCTCGCTAATTACACTTCAGAACGTTACCTACCTGAGCATGGATGAGCGTTATTGACCTATCTCCGCACGGACGAGAGATATGCGATACCATGTGAGTGAGCGCAAGCTCAACGCTGCGCCCTCCCCCCGGGCGCGTGCGATATATTTTCTCCGATGAACAAGGGCGGTTCTTCAACTTGGTAATAGTTCTCGACCGGCGACCACCCCTGCACCTGTTTAGGCCACATCCGTGTCACCTTTCTTTATACCCTTGAATAACACGATTCGTGTATCACCTCACGGACGAGAGTTAGTGATGGCCCGCCGATTCACCCAATGTGCGCGTTGTCGTTCGTGCGCAATACCTGCAGACCCCTGGAGTAGGGCTTCTGAGAAAAAACGAGCAGGTCTTACGGTTGGTCCTGGTTCTGTAGAGGCTACAACCCCTCCGGGTGCAAGGCCGTAGCGGTTTCTTACCTCAACACTTCCGGGGAGCGTCAATCATTCATCATACCAGGGTCGAGAGTAACTGCAGTTATGGCAGACTGGGTCAGTCATCGTGCGTGAGTTTCATCTTGCGCAGTCCCAACGGACGCCTACAACTTGTGTTTTCAGTTACACAGGGGCAATTGTTCCACTTGAGTATGGGTATTCAAAGGCCACTAACCGTGCAGCGGTAAAACCGTACCCTGCGCGTAATGTTTAACACGGACTATACATTCCACTTTCAATATTATCTAGTTATTTCGCAGTCATCGCGTGTGAGTACACGCTGAGTATCTCATTCTAGATTCCGAGAAATAGGATATATGCCCGGAAACTCGGTTTGTTCCTTCTCATACCCTACGTGGGATCAAATGTGGACCCTATAATCCACTTAAATCAAGTTGATTCAGCGTCCCCACGTACGAATATTCTGACCATCTCATTCTAGATGCGGAGAAAAACGATATGCGGGGGGTTTCTGATTGTTCCTACTCGCCGGTGTACTGTGGATTTCAAGGTGTAACTATTAACTACAAGGTGAACGATGCAAGGAATTTTGCAAGGAACGATGCTATCGGAGGGACTGCCGGCCATTACGACAACCCGTTGAAGTAATCTGCCCGTAGCACGAACATTGTCCAGAGATGATCTGGTCACAGCCTCGTGCACTTCGACCACTTCTTGTTTCTCCTTCTATTATCTTCTTCCTCTTCTATATTTTTTCATTATTTGGCTGCAAGCGCCTATCTCTAAACTATACTGTACTTACTTCTGCATCACGAGCGATCTTCACAGACACCCCAGTTATAACTCTCTTCAGCTCTTATCACAGAGTCAGAACCTCGACAACCACATTATTTCAGCATCTCACTTACGTCCACAATATCGAGAACATGAGTTCACCTCTCCCTGCACGGGTGAAATTTAGGGGGAAACGATTAGTCTTCGTGAGATTAACCTTGCCGACTACCTGCGGACGGACGCGTTAGATATGATTTCTCTGATGAACTGGAGTAAAGCTTAAACAACAAAATTCATTATCGACCCGAGTTTTCATGTGCTAAGTGTTCCCTCTGCACCATGTAATGCCATCCAAATAGAGAGATACCGGTATAAACGATTTTTATGTCGTTGCAAGAATCCACCCGCCCCCCCCCCCAACTACACCCAGCACGTACGTGCTGGCTGTTCTGGTAAGGAAAAAGCGACGGTAAAGCCCTGCCTGACTTATCACCTATCTCCGCATGTACTAGCGAGTCATCCCACGGTAGGGATTGCACTTTTGGGGGTCAAACGTTCCCGACCGGTTGAGCTCCTGAAGTGAGGAACTACCGGTTGGTACAATCCTTTTACAAATGCATTAGCTCTAGGACTAGCGGATTGACAGGTTGATCGGGTTCCGCGAACGAAAACCTTGGAAGTCACGTCTCGGGTGAGATATTGAGCTCATCATGTCAGGAGCTCAGGGATTTATTGCTGCACCCCTACCGTGGGATGACTCTAGCGTAAAAACGTTTTCTCGACCGACACCCACGAGAGTTATCACAGACAGACTCACTCCAATCCCTGCAACGACGCGTACGATATATGGTTTCGATAAATATATCATTGATCTAGAGGATTTTTCCCATTTTGCACTCCACGTTTGCCAGCCTGGGTGCTCTCTGCACTTTGCTTTTTCTGGAATTTACTGATACAAACAAAGGGGACTTTGCTGGAAAACAATGTGTTTCGTTAAAGTTAGCCCTAATGCCGTGGAGACAAAGATGCATTTGCCGAAATGTAACGGCCAAACATTACATTGGGGGAACTTATCTTGGGAACTATCTAACATGTTGGCAGTCACAATTGTGCTTCACATTGTTATCATTGGATTCCTGGCCCAGACGCTTGCTCGAGGATGGCAACAGCTGGTTGTTCTGACCCTTCTCGTTGAAGGAGCTAAACAACCTCATCCCAGAAACTGCCTTTGCGCTAAAGAGATAAACAATTATTCGGCCCAGGCATAAGCTGTAGCGAATACTCTTGTGCAAACAAAAACGGTGCTTCAACAACCGTGAGTGGGTAGGTCCGCAGGTACGAGCCCCGGCAACCCCGAATTGTAGGACCAAAAAGTTCGACGAAAACCCGTTTCGTGGCACGCGTCCCCAATATTCTTTGGGTTGTCGATCGCGTTGCCTGTATATTTCGTCTCTACTAAGTTCGCTTTTTAGTCGCCAGGAAACCACATACCAGGTACTGTGACACACTTCAAACCCTCAACTTGCTGGTATATTAGACAAGGTACAGCATCCGTGGCAAGTTGTACGCGGACATGCATCGGGTATGCATGCTGTTTTATATATCGTGTTCCACAGCTGTCAGGTTTTATCCCCCTCAAAACGGGTTTTATTTTTTCGGCGCAGATATGTATTACCATACAGTACGCGACAGCAGTTAAGAAACTCCTATTTTAGCTAAGGCTTGCGGTTTATTGTGATGTCAACGTTGAGCACAGGCTCTTAAAACACTATTATATAGGATTTAGAGTGGCGTCCTTGCTGAGCACAAATGCCTAGCTGTAAACATAAAAAACTAAGCCTTAAATTCTTAACTGCCACATTCTTAACACATGTCGCGTACTGTACCACCTTGGTGATCCTGGCGCTAGATAGCACTAAGGGGAGCCGCCGACCTATGTATTCATGAGGATATACACACCTAGTAATACGCGCGATCGGAGTATCACACACAGCTTGCAAATATGAGTTTCGATGAAATTTTCGATCTCACAGCTGAATGAAGCATATTTTATTTTTTAGAATAATTATTGCTCTCTGACGTCTGAATCGCAAAAGCCACACCTGGTACCTTAAATTTCATCGTAAGGCTGTCTCCACACGGACTTGAGTGACACTTCTATCCACGCATGGACGAGACTGGGACCACACGGATTCAGGGTGCTCTTGCTCAACCTTCCACCTTGGTATTTTATGGTACCACCGAGTTGTTTTCTACTACCAGGGGTACATAATAACTTTGTCTGCAACTTCCTGTTTCCCATGCCGAGTGTTCCGCACCTTGTCTTAACAGCAGACTAGAAACAGCAACCGGAGTATATCATATATATCACCAGGGGTAACCTTAGATCCTTATATTTATGACTGGTGGGCTTTCCCAACTGACAAAACACTGCGTCTTTCCAATCCGCACCATTTGTTTCACTACGCGTGTTTCGCCGAAAGCCACGTAACCCATCGACTTCGGGTTTCCATCGCGTGGCTGCGCATGCGTATGTTTCGTTGACGGCGTTGGGTTGTGGGCGAGGTATGGAGCTGCTCGTGCCAGACGTGACTTAAATGCGGTACTTGTACAATACACCAACCACCGACAATATTTCGAACTCAATGGATCGGGTATTCATTGAAGCCGTTTTGTTCACAGCCAGTGATGACATGGTTTTCATCTCAATATTGGCGCAGAAGCAACCGGTATGACACTATACACCAGGTATGTTGTGGCGAGCAGGACGGGACAACAGCAGAACGCAAGTTAACACCAACGGAACGCCGACTGGTCTGG
>JBBMKB010069811.1:0-14387 GCA_037833945.1 Alaria marginata
ATACACAACTTTCTTCCTCCTTTTGCTCAGGTCACCAGGGGGTGACCATCATCATCTGGCTCGGGTGTTTGAGCGGTACTCACCCAGAGCCGTGTCCAGTCATAGCCGACCCTAGACCTGAGCAAAAAAAGGATGACTACCCAGGGCAGGAGAGATCGCGTCCTCCCCTCCCCCACCAAAGGAGTGAACCCCGTCCTACGTCGTTCTACAGCATCAACAATCCGTTACAGGCATTATACAATAATCCTTATATATCCAATAGGAAACCCAGAGACATATCTAAAGTTTTGGAAACTCCGGGGACGGATGCAACACAGGATGGGCCCTGATGAGCCCTGGCGACCACAGATATCGAGAGAGAGACAACCCACGACCAGCCCTCTTCATTCTAGAAACACTAGAGCACGCACGCCCGTACCACTGCTGATCTGCTGATCATGTTTGATGTGGGGATACGGGCACGTGCCGCCTTGTGAATAATATTTTGAGAGATATGCCGCATTTTGAAACTGCCAAAAACGATTTTCATGTTCCTGTTCACGAATTCAGTTTATTTGTTTTTGTGGCACACATCATGGGCACGATTGTACGTACGGGCGGTATGATACGACGTGCTGTTGCTGTCGTAGGTGTGGATTGTGGATAGATAAGTCGTTCACCTTGATATTATGTGTGTGTGTGCTGTGCGACGTTTAATGATAATGTTTTTCATAATAATACGTACGAGTGCTCACACGTATCTCTATGATACGTACGTATACTACGACACCACTGCTGCTGGTGTGCTTACGACAACAACAAACAACAACGTACTCTTTGGAAGCAGCCAGGGGTCCCCCTCCCCTCCCTCTGGCCATCTATATATTTAACAGTATCATCTTCATATTCTACATGCATCAACCTGGCCCTACCACCGTGGAGGCGGGAGGGCCTTTTATTCCCTAGTTTTAGTGTATTTCCTCTTTGCTTTTTCTGTCATTCCGTTCTTCGCCGTTGTGAAAACATCAACGAAGATCGTGATACTGCGATCTAGAGTCATCCCACGGTAGGGGTGCGGCAATATGTCCCTGAGCTCCTAACATGAGGAGCTCAAAATCTCACCCAAAACATGACTTGTAAGATTTTCGTTATCGCAACCCGATCAATATTTCTATCCGCCAGCCCTAAAACAAATGCACTCGTATAATGATCATACCAACCGGTAGTTCCTCACTTTGGGAGCTGTAGCCCCTACCGTGGGATGACTCCATCGGTTTGAACTTATTTTTTTCTCGAAATCAGTTTTTGGTTGACTTATAGTATACAGCTCCTGATCTGAAAGTCCTTTGATAAGAAAGAGGATGCACGAAAACCCATTTTCCGACCGGTTGCACGAATCGAACATACCGCGACCTGGATGATCTATCATACAACTGGAAGTGCAACCTCGACAAACGACCCCAAGCCCAGGGAAATTCACGAACGGGTCATCCCACGGTATTAGCGGAGACATCCCACGGTAGCGGAGGGGGAAGCAGAAGCTCCTGAGCTCCTAACACCAGGAGCTCAGAATCCCACCTTAAAAACGACTTCGAACATATTCGATCGCGCAACCCGACCAATATTTTGATGCGCGAGTATTAAAACAAACACGCTCGTAGAGTTATCATACTGACCGACAGTTCCTGACTTGAGGAACTCAATCGGTCGGGAACATTTTGGCCGAAAAGAGTGCAACCCGTACCGTTGGATGACTCAGGGGTGCGTCAAAGGTTTCTGAGCTCCTGACATCAGGAGTTCAATTTATCTCAACCGAAACATGACTTCGACGGTACTCGTTCGCGCAATTCGACGCGTGCTATGTGAAGATAGAGGTACCGACGCTTTCTACGATAGAGGTGCAGCATGTTTTTTCCGAAGCTCCTCACTTGAAAAGCTTTATGCCTCGCCGAAACAAAGATGTTGGGCAAACCGAAAGTGCGCAATCCGATGAGCAAATCCGTTGTCCATCTATACCAAAAAAGCATACTGCAAAAATAGAATGACATTCCGACGATTTTGGGTTAAGGAGTCCCGTCGTCCGAAAAGAAAAAAACGTCGGAAAGTGCTACCTCTATCGTAGAACGCGTCATAGACAAAAGTGAGTATAGCATTTTGGATTTGTTTTGTCTGAATGACGGGCCTCCTTGCCGAAAACTGCCTTACCAGTTTACTCAAAATAAGCAGCTTGCGGGTTTGAGAGGTACGATGGAGCTCCGAACGCGAGGAGCCTCCGAAAAAACAACGAACGTCCCCCATACAGTACCGTAGCAAGCGTCACCCGAGTAAAGAAATATACTGCGAAAACGGTCATAGTAGCCTGCATTTACTCACATGGGGAGCCCAACCGAGAAGAAACGTTTGGCCAAAACTGCGCAATCCCTAATACGAGATAACTTCAATGGCGCGAAAAGCAAATATCATTTCAACAATATAACGTACAGTACGTCTGCAGTTGGCAGCCGAGCCATTCCACGATAGGGGTGCAGCAATACGTTTCTGACCTCCTGACATGAGGAGCTCAATATCTCACCCGAAACACGACTTCCAAGAGTTTTGTTCGCACAACCCGATCAATACTTTTAGTCACTAATCCTAAAACAAATGCCATCGTAAAATGATCACACCAACCGGTAGCTGCTCCCTTCGGGAGCTCAACCGGTCAGGAACGTTTTGACTCCAGAAAGTGCAACCCCTACCGTGGGATGACTCAGCCACCAGTGTGTTGAATGAATTGTATCACCCCTTCCGTAGCACGTCTCATATGGACATATACCGTGAATGGGAATAGGATGTGAGGCGTTCTACGGTAGAGGTAGCACGTTTTGTCGTTTTTGTTTCTGTATGACGGGATTCCTTAACCCAAAACCGTCGGAATGTCGTTCTATTTTTGCAATATGCTTTTTTGTATTAGATGGGCCACGGGTTTGTTCATCGGATTCCACTTTCAGTTTGCTCAAAACCAGTTTTTCGGTGAGGGTATACAGTAATCTAGTAACACTCAAGTGAGGAGCTTGAGGAAAAATATTGTGAACCTCTTATTATCGTAGAATGTGTCATGTGTCCAACCACGCACCAACAAAACCCAACCGCCCCGCAGAGCGAGCGACATTCTATGGAGGCGGGTACATACGGGGACAAAAGGTTCGCTAATATGACCCTCGTGCGGCCCCAACTAATCAACTCGATCATCAGCCAAGGCTGCACCATGCTATGGTCCGACGCCGATATGGTTTGGCTTGGCAACCCTCTCCATCTACTGCCTAAAATCGGAGAAGATTCGGATGTGAGTCGTTCATGGGCAACTGCTTTGCTATACTGGTTGGTGGGTATTGTTTCACTGCTGGAATGTTTTAGTAGGTACATTGTTTAACTCCCGGTATTGGTGCGGGCTACTGTCAGACTGCCTGTGTCGTTTCGTGGGTATTATGCTTCATTGCACGCGTTTATGGGCGGGTAAGTTCGTGGGTATCGCTACACGGCCGGGGTAGGCTCGTCTGTATATGTTTAACACCGGTATTGGTTGGTGGGTATTGAGGCACTGCGGGTATTCGTTCGTGGGTAGTTGATGAGTATGATTAAACGGCCCGTATTGGCTCGCGAGTAAGTCGTAGGTATGACCAAACTGCTGGTATTGGTTTGTGGGTACTTCGTGAGTATTCTTTCACCGCGCCCCGTACTTCTTCGTGGGGAGTTCACGCGTAGTGTTACCTAGCGGGTACTGGTTCGTGGATAGTTTGTGGGTATCGCTGCACGGCCGGTACTGGTGGGTTGGTATTATTCACTACCGGCATGAGTTCGTGGGTAGTAGTGTTTCACCGCCGGCGTTGGTACGTGGGTCTAGTTCGTGGATAGTTTAGAGGTTTAACTCCGCTGTTATTGGTCAACATTACAAAACAACCAAGGGAGCTGTGTTTTCTATACGAATATAAAACACCCTTTAAGGCTTTGCTTGGCGTTTGTACACCCACCATGTTTGGATCAAAACGCTGGTGATAAGAACGGATAGTTGCAACACTTATTTATTGAACGTCCTCCATGGGGTGCTCGAGGTCTTCAGCGGCTCACAGTCTCCGAGAGAAGGAGATTAAACCAACTCTTGCTTCTGACGCATTCTGCGAAAGAGGTGCAGCATGTTTTTTCTGCAGCTCCTCACTTAAGGACCTCTATACCTCACCGATTTTTGATTGGAGCAAAATGAAAATGCAATCCGATGAACAAACGCGTGACCCATCCATACAAAAAGCACATTGTAAAAATAGAATGACATTCCGACGATTTTGGGTTAAGGAGCCTCGTCATCCAGAAAATAAAAACGCCAAAACGAGCTACCTCTATCGTAGGATGGATCGTCTGTTCGCTGCGGACCCGAGGGTTTTGCACCCATAGGCCATACGCTTCAATTCGGCGATGCTGACGCACTGTCGGCTCCCCGCTCACGTCTGTGATAACACCCAAATAATGTTTTCGATTATCCATTACTCTTGTACCTTCTGCGCGGCACATGCGTTGTGCGTTGATTTGGCATATACCGCCTCCTGTCTGTTTTTTAAGGAGCAATGTTTGTGGCTGATATCGTCTCCCTCTAACAAGGATAAGGAAAAGAAGTTACTTCATGAGTTAGTGTGAAGTATCCAAATGTCACCACGACCCCAAGTTTGTCCCTCTATGTGTTTTTCTGAAATGTTTTTCTGTTATCAATAGTAGTGTAGCCCCTCTTTCTTTCCCTGTGGATTACACGGTATTGCCTCGTCGTGCGTATCAAACAAAGTTCGGTGTCGATGGCGGGGTAATTTGAATACCTCGCTTTGTCCCCGCACATTTCATGTGTCCCTTCGTGTTGCCAATCGGCAGGTGGACATGATGCTTCAGATCGACTACCGGCAGATGTTCAAGTGCACTTGCTTCATCTTCGTCAACCCAACTCCCATGTCGCACAAGATGTTGGCGCGCTGGGAGGAGAACATCGTTCGGTCTAAAGCAACCCTCGACCAAGTGAGCGGAATGTGCTGTGGTATCGGCAACACGATATGGGCTGCACAAAAAACGTTTGGGGCTGCTCACTCGAGGAGCACTATGTACTTCACCCCATAACTGGATTTGATAATACGGATGGTATAAGCTACGCAATAACGAGTCATCCCACGGTAGAGGTGCAGCAATACGTTTCTGAGCTCCTGACAGGATGAGCTCAATATCTAACCCGAAACATGACTCCCAAGATTTTCGTTAGCGCATCCCGATCAACATTTCTACCCTCTAATCCTAAAACAACTATACTCGAAAAGTGATCATACCAACCGGTAGTTCCTTACTTCAGGAGCTCAACCAGTCAGGAACGTTTGACCCCAAAACGTGCAACAGCTACCGTGGGATGAGTGTAACCCCAATACGTGCTACGCTAGAGGTATGGAGGCATTCCACGGTAGGGGTGCAGCAGGAGTTTCTGAGCTCCTAACACGAGGTGCTCAGTCTCTGATCAGAAACATGACTTCGAAAACATTCGTCCACCCAACCCGACCAAACCATTTATTTTCGCCAGTCCCTATACAAATACTTCGAAGTATACTAATAAAATCAACACCCTAACCGGTAGCTCCTCCATTGATAAGCTAAACCGGACGGAAACGTTCGACCGTAAATACCGCAACCCCTACCGTGGGATGACTCTTTGCGTGCTACGTTACAGGTAGTATAGTTCCATTTTTTTGTTGGAGCACTTTCTGAAAGACGGGCCCAACGCGTTCTACTTTACGCTAGGTATTAGCATCACACTTCCGGCTATTTCATGTCCTGAATGACGGGGCTCCCCAAACAAGCCTTGCGCCGGAATGTCACTCTTGGTTTGCAATGTGGAACGAGTCATCCCACGGTAGGGGTTGCACTTTTTGAGGTAAAACGTTCCTGACCGGTTGAGCTCCTGAAGTGAGAAACTACCGATGGGCATGATCATTTTACGATTGCATTTGCGTTAGGACTAGCGGATAGAAATGTTGATCGGGTTGCGCGAACGAAAATCTTGGAAGTCATATTTTGGGTAAGATATTGAGCTCCTCATGTCAGGAACTCAGGGACATTTTGCCGCACCCCTACCGTGGGATGATTCGAACGTAAGAATGTAAGTTCCACACCTCACTCAAAACCGGACTTTGATAAGGCCGAAAGCTACGGGCGATGAGCACTCCCATCTTCTACGATTTGGGTTTGAAGAGTAAAAATCGGGTTCGAATATATTGAGTGGCTGCTTGGATGAGGAGCCCTGTCGGTGAAAAAGGTCCGCGCTTCAAAGAGCAACACCGATGTCCTGAAACTCGCACACATCGGATGGATAAGATCCCCCTTTATGATATGCTTACCAGGGCAGATGGATCCCTGGTCTGTACAATCTTCATGGCCTATATATTATGGCGCCGGGTGCGGGAGGCGGAGAAGGTGAAGGATATAGCACACGTTTACCGCGTCAGGCCGTACGCTGCACAGGTCCCGCCCAACCTATCGCAACGCCAGATAGACCGCCTAGGTTATCTAGATCGTGGTTTGCCCCATGTGTGAAGCGTTTGGAGTCTGCACGTCGTGGGATTTTCTGCGGCGTGTAGAGTGATCTCAAGGTAAGGGCGAAGGACAAGTTTCTGAGCTTGTCGCATTGGGAGATCAATATGTCACCCGAAGCACGATTTGAAGGCATTTTCGGTCCGCTAGTCCTAAAACAACTATAGCCGTAATAGTGTCATACCAGCTGGCAGTTCGTCACGTGAGGAGGTCAGTCTGACATAAACGTTCGGCTCAAAAAGGGCAACCCTTACCGTGGGATGACTCTCTATGTAGCGGGTTATTATGTACAGGCCATCAACAGGTTATGAGCCCCGTCAGTTAGTAGTACTTCGGCCACAGCGTGCTACCCTTCTCATGGCATTCGTCAAAACCTCGCTCTCCGCCAATGCGACGCATCTAGGCATTGTTTCGAATGCCACTAATATTCAGGCGACCGTATCCCGCTTTCACTCCGAGGGCGATGCATTCAGGCACCGTTTCAAGCGCAGCTAAGGCCAAAGCCCATGTGACACATGTCTCTCTGTGAAGTGTGACTTTTGTTTGCCATACGACAATTTGTAGCTCTAGTTCAAATCAGACCGTCCACACATGTATTGACAAATGCTACGGTGTAGGTGCGCCATTTTGTTTATCATAGCCCTTACTTTAGGAGCATTACATATATCCCGCACCCTAAAAGTTGTTTGGGTATTCTGTAAGTGTAACCAGACGACCAAATCCTTTTCCATTTCTTTGAAAAAGGAAGGGTCAGCTTGAAAATCATGAATGACATTCCCCGGATTATGGGTCATAGGTCTCTGTCATTCAGATAATTATTCTGCCAAAACGTGCCACCCCAACTGTAGCACGTGGGTATAGATTGGACTAAAACCCGAAAGCTTTCAGCACGGAAAATCTATCTTACCAAGTGCCCATACCTAATACGGGGGACCATAGTAAGTAGGACCAAATATTGTTAGTAAAAATGGGAAATATATAGGTTTTTGTGTGTACCGTAGGCCCTATTTACTATGGTCCCCCGTAATAGTTACCAACGAAAATCACCACTAAGGAAATATGCTTTTTGAACAACAACTGTACCTTAATGCGGCGCACACCTGTCTTTCTGTCCTGCCTCTCCATGTATTTTCGATGCACCCAGGAAGCGTTTCAAGGACCGCTGCATATCATGCGACGTAACGGCCTTTGCCTGGAGTTTATCCCGCGGAAGGTTTTGCCGGCCGGCAAAGCGTTCTTCGATCACAAGTACCAGGATAACTACAAGGAGCTGTACCATAATGAGACTCTCATCGTACACAACAATTGGATTGTGGGACATAGCAACAAGATGAAACGATTCAAGAGGTACCGTATGTGGTATGTCGATGACGTATCCTTCCCGGATTGTACAGAGCGAAGAGCTTGAGTCGGGAAAGCATTGTACGCGAAAAAGGGATTAGTCGTGCGTTATCGTCGAAATAGTTTACGATGCACGGGGTGCCCTCTCCCCTCAGGAAAGTCGCTAAATCGTTGGAACACAGTTTGTGACGCATGGTACGAAGTAACTGTCACTTTTTGGCCCTTTTCATCTCTTAAAAACGATGCGTGCTACGATAGACTTGGTACTAGTGTAGCAGTTTTTAGTGTTTTGGTTTCGGAATGACGGAGGTCCCCAACCCAAAATCGGCGGGATGCCATTCCTTGTTTCGCTAGACCATTTATTTTATAGCTAGGCCATGGGTTTGTTAATTGGGGTGCACTTTTAGCTTACTCAAAAGTAGTTTCTGGTTGAAGTACATAGCTTCTCAACTGAGAAGGCGCAGAGTAAAGGTAGTGCACATCTATCCTACCCTTAGGACCATGTGTGTACCAAGCCTCCTTGGCCTAAAATCGTCGGAATCCCGGTCTTGTTCCGCAAAATGATTGCTTTATATACCTGGGCCACGGCTTTGTTCTTCCAAATAAATACACTTTCAGGTTTGCTCGAAATCAGTTTGTTTACTTAACCCTTTTACAACTGGAAACCCGTTTTTGGGAACAACATTACTTGATAATAGTACAGGGACGGGGTTTGGGGTTCTAAAGGGGTTAAGCTTAGTATAGAGCTCCTAACGTGGAAAGCTCCAAACCAACAGGGTATGCACGCCTCCACGGTAGCACGTGTGTCGCGATCTACTCGAACCGTGCGTGTATATCTAGGCTATATGGCATCGTTGTTCAGGTCGAGCTTTTCTTTTTTCTCAAGGTACATGTATGTTTGGAGGATAAGAGCTTCGTTCGGGTAACCCGATCATCATTTCTATTCGCTAGTCTTTAAACAAATGCAATCGTAAGATGATCGTGCCAACCGGTGGTTCCTTACTTCAGGAGCCCAACCGTTCAGGAACATTTGACCCCAAAAAATGCAACCCCGACCGTGGGATAACTGTATAAGAACTTCTCAAGTGAGGAGCCTGGGATATAACCAGGTGCGCCTGTACATAGCTTGCGTCCGGATGATGCATGTATTATGCGAGCCGTGCTGCGTCAGGAACCTCTGGCTTTTGGGCACCAATACTATTTGTTAACGGATATTTTTGCGGAAGGAGCCAGGCAATCGAAGGTGCAGTAAGGGTTGTTTTTAACGACACGTATTGGGCAAGTGTTTTGCCAAATTGGCAAGGTTTTTTAGATTTGGATTTGCCAAAATAGCGCGTTTTTTGCCAAACTTCATATTGGATGTTTCCGTAGTCCTTCGTTGGCAAGGTTTGTGCTGTTGTTTTTTACTATTTGCTATGTTGATTTGCAATTTTAAGACTTAAACAAATAACTTGAAAAATTGGCATTTTTTTGCCATTTGTATTGTGTCGTTAAAAGAAGTTCTTCGTGTTTCTACTGTTTCGGCCCTGCGATAATGTAGCGTAGGTTCAGTTCCGACACTTCGTACAACGTATGAATATCACTCTTCCTGGTTATATTGAATAAACCGTACATCACATTGGTTATTTCCTGGTTATATTTATCGCACTGAGGGTCAGGCCAGGGGGTATGGTCACTTTCAACTTGCGGACGCGTCCAACGACAATCAAAGTAGCACGTTTTGGCTAAAAATACCGTTTCTCAATGACGGGACTCCTTAACCCATTCTCGTCAGAATGCGGTTCTTGTTTGGCCCTATTATACGTTTGTATGCCTATGGTAGGCCATCGGTCTGTTTTATCGGGTTGCATTTTCAGTTTACTCAAAATCCGTTTTGGGTTGAGAGTATAGCGCTCTTCCGGGGAGAAGCCTCAGCAAAACGTTGGTGTTATAATACTGATTCAAGTTTCATGGTTCTTGGGTCATGAGTATGAAGACAACTCAAACCATTCGTGTGTCCTTTAGTCGAACTGTTGTGTGTAATATCACTTTCGTACATGAGATCGCGGCGCCCATACCAATTGCTTCATGGAATTCCCTATGCAGGATGAAGAAAGCGTGTCCTTCTCGGAGTGAGTCATGCCAAGGTGGGACTTGCGCTAATTTGAGCGGAAAGGTTTATACCGGCTGAGCTCCTCAAGCGAGGAACTACACGTTGGTATAATAAGTTTCACAAGCATATTGTTTTAGTACTAGCACATAGGTACGAGGGTTTGGTTGCGCGAACGGGTGTCTTTAAAGTTGTATTTCGGGTGAGATATGGAGCTCCTTAAGTTAGGAGCTCAGGGACAAAGAAGTGCACCCCTAGAGTGGGATGACTCGAGTGTTCCAAACATAATATGTGATGTATAGCTCTAGACCGCCCTCTGCTATGGGTTGTCATTTTAAGCGACGAAACAATTTCACTGATCAGGTTTTCTCTTCGATGACGAGGCTCTTGGTTTCTCCATGAAACAGTATCAGGAAGCTTGTTTTTCCAACAGTATGTGTCACGTACGTAGAAGAAGTGCCTATCCCAGGCTATGCTGGCCGGTGAATCCCGAACGGCTGAGGGGTAGACGCGTTGAGCCTAAACATGTATCGGATTGAATCGCTGAGTCGTGCTTCGGGACGATACTACTTATTATTTGGCCCATGCCTTACCTGATTGAAGAGCTCAGCCATCCAACGGCAGACTTGTCCAGCTCTAGGGGTGCAGCAGAAGTTTCTGAGCTCCTAAATAGAGGAGCTTAATATCTCACCCGAAGCATGGTTTCGAAGACATCCATTTTTGCAACCCGAACAAGATTGTCTGTGCTCTGTAATAGTCCTAAAAAAGTAAATATACTCGCGGTTACAGTATCATCCCAAATGGTAGTCCCAAATGGTAGTTCCTCACTTCCGCAGTTCAACCGGCCCGAACCTCTTGGCCCGACAAGCACAATCCCTACAATGGAAATACTCAACGCTAGAGGCGCGTGCTACGATACTGTAACAGCACGTTTGGTCCAAACTGGTTTCTAAATTACGGGGCTCCGAAACGAAACAACGTCGAAAGGTCAAAATAGTGGGTTGCGATCTTTTGTTTTTAGTAATCCAGGTCGTGGGATTGTTCATTGGGTGGCATGTTTATTTGTTTTCCGTGGTCATCGTTTGAGAGACGTTTAGCGCTCACTCCGGTGAGAAGCCTCAGGAACAAGTGGATTCACCTCTACCGTTGTACGTGACTCAAGTGGTATTCCATTAGAACAGTCAGTGCCTCAATGGAGGACCCCCGTTGACCAGAAATACATGTCTTGGGTATAAACGTGAATCCCCTATGAAGCACCCGCCTCATATTGTTTAGGGTCGACGTGAATGACGCCGGTTTCATAGCCGGCACATGTCGGCCGGCCAGCGTTCTTATAATCATTTAGAAACAACTATGGTACCTGGTATATCGCCAACAGAATTACGTAAACGGTTCAGCTGCAACAATGTGGGTTAATTCCTCAGGTTGAGAGAGTCCTATAGGCCAGGGATATTTGGGCCACATAGTTGTACTACCGCTACCTAAGCGCGCGTCTAAAGCCGGCTACAACATAACAAGCTCACGTGTGGACCATTTTTATTATCGTTCGGCACTGAATCGCAGCTTAGATACCATGTTCTGCTCGATAAACGCGCGACGATACCCAAACAGACCCTCTTGCACGACGACCACATCAAGCAATCCGCACTAAGCAGGTACTGAACAAAACAAATGCGGGTTCGGAATTATACAGCTGGTTTTGTTTCCCCGAATGTGAGAAAACCAAAGCCTGGACGTTTAAGAACTATGTATTCAATATTTTGGTTTTTGTTGTTGTTTTGTAATGTGCAAATTTTACTTCGTCTTCCTGACTTCGATGATACTCGTTCGCGCATCCCGATCAACAGTCGTATGGGCTTGTCCTAAAACCACTACACTATTCAAACAATCATGCTGACCGGTAGTTTCTCACATACCGAACTCAATGATCCAGAAACGTTTGGCCTCAAAACCGTACAACCCCTATCGTGAGATGATTCCAGATCACAGAACAGGGCAGGTACTGATCACAAAAGGGCGGCACGTCCAAAGCTAGCCTACACCTTCTTATTGAAATCCAAGTATATCGGTCGGAAAACCCAAGTAGGGGTCGGTTTTGTGCCCTTCAGCCTAAAAAAGCATGAACGCGGATAGCGCTACACAGGTGGCCATTTGCCTTGGTTGCGGCACGTTGTCGCCAAAACCCAACCTCAGTACGTTGCGGCCGACGGTCACAAGGCACCGCAACGTAAGAGAAGGCGCCTTGTTTATGAGACCTCCTATTTGGAACTTTACACAACGTATCTATAGGTTGTCGGCAGATTGTAGATAATGTTGCAGCGGCCGTTATGTCAAACCTAACATTTTGTACTGCTTTTGCGCTATCTAGCACCTGCGTTCTAGATATCCCTACTTTATAAGTGCTGATGGCGAGGTCGACTTCAGGTTTTAGATATATTATGCAACCACCTATTTTTCTATACGTCGTGGAGTTCCAGGCAAGGGCCATGGGCCATGGGGGTATCCGAAAAACAAAATATGTTGGGACTCAACAAAAAAGAGGGCGGCAGTGCTGATTTCAATAAAAGAAAGTAATTCAGTTTAACAATTGTCACCCTATCATAAGACCCATACACATTTTTATATGGCGTTTAGTGTACTACACTGAAAGCCATACAGTAACAATTAAATAGAAATCAATTTCCAGTTGGTTTGATTGAGAATAGTCACCATACATATTTTTGTGAGTGTGTATGATACCCCTGTGTGTACTTTGAAATAATGAAATAATCGTTTATTTCGTGCATATTATTTTGTCGTTTTGTGCGATGAGAAGTACCAGCCCAACGGGGAAAGACGTATATATTCCAGAAAGTGTCTATCTGGAATTAGCATACTACCTCATAAGGGCTTTTTTCCATAGGGCCAAGACCACTGGTGACGGGGAACTGCAGGAGTTCAGGTATAACAACAGCGGGATGCCTTTTTTCGTCTTTCTTTTGGTCGCTATTTGTTTAGTAATTGTGGATGTGTTTTTGATCAATTTTCATATTTTGGTCAAAATTGGTCAGAAATGTTTGTTTCGATCAAAAGTGATCAAAATATGTTTTTCATCCGGTGGTTTATTCCACATTGTTATTCGATCAGTCTGCGTTGCAATATGACGATGCCCAACCCGGGGACGTTGCATCGCGTACATTGCTCAACGTGGTGAGGTTGTGTAGTTGTACGTTGTGCAAACAGGCAGGTTGTGATTTAAGGCCAACATGAAATTTGGATAGGTTGCTCAAACTGCCCCCGCAGTTGTACGTTGTGCAAACAGGCAGGTCGTGATTTAAGGCCAACATGAAATTTGGTTAGGTTGCTCAATCAAGGCAAACGGCCACCTGTGTAGTGGCCCGTAGGAAAAAACCTTCTTGTCGTACCGGTAAAACACACAACACGCATTTATTTGTGATATATCATATACATCTGTGGAACAGGGCGCCGTGTATACCAAGCTGCCAGCTTAAGATACATCGTGGTTCAGGTCACACCTACTTGGTGTGGGGCGCAAAAAATTACGCGTGATCACTACATTATTCCTTATGCAGAAGATGGTGTGTGCAGCCTTGTGCTTGCGGTTTCACATGCTCTCGCCGCTTTACTCCTTCTTCTAGTCCTGCGTTTCACGATACCGTCAACTTCTGCGCCGCCTCCGGTTCTAAATAACATAGAGCCTGCTTGAAGATGGCACACGGAAGAGGGGGGCTCGAGAGCGTTACACCCTGCGCGATCTGACTTCGCGGAATACCCCTCTCGAATCTGCGCAGCATTGACAATAGCGACTACCCGCTTGGATGGGAACTGGTACAGGAAACACGCCTTACATGTTCACTTTACGCTACCTTCTACAACCGATAGACGGGAGAATATCCTGCTTGCATAGTTGTGGAAACAGAAGGACGGGTCCGGGTACCGCAGCACGAACGTGTCAGCTTGACAGGCGGCCGGTCGCGTTTTCAGAGACAACAGTTGCAAGGCATGCTGCTGTAAAACTACTACTGCGGCTGCTTTCACTCCCACTGATGCTGCTCAAACATCTTCTCGCTATTCGGTGGGGGGGGGTAGGTGGACGTTAGGCGTGGTAAAGTTGACGTAACACATGGGACCTGGTACCCCTCGGGTACACCGTACTGGAAGTAGCACACACTGTACCTCGTGTAACGAAAGACGCGGCCATTATGCTCAAAATACGCAGCCGCACAACAAATTTATTAGAATTTGTTCGTTGATGCTCCTAGCATGATACGCACGCTGGATCTATTAGGGAGTTCGATGTATAGTAGGATATCCAGTAGCGGGATTCTGGGACATCTGGGCTTGTCCTGTGGTGGTCCCTTGCCTGTATGGCACTCCATGTCTTCCCATG
>JBBMKB010069822.1:0-14385 GCA_037833945.1 Alaria marginata
CACGCTGTCAAAATAATTTCCCCTTATCCTATACTAAATCCCTATGAATACTATAATATAGTGGAGAAGGCGGCTCGGAATGGTTCTGGTTTAATTGCCCCCCAACCTTCTTTCAACCCTATGGGCTTCAACCGTCATAGCCCATAGGTTTGCACCGCAAACAGAACAACGCCTCGCGTACGGATGGAACACCTTTCTTTGGCGTTACTTCTACTTTGCTTTGCACTCTGGGCTGTGGCAAGAGGGCTTCCGTACTGCTGTCATAGCCCATAGGTTTGCACACCAACTCATACTGCCCAACGGCCAAGCCAGTACGTGTTATATCTTGTATAGCTTCCAAGTGTAGCTAAGGGCTAGATCCAGGCTTCTGGAGGGAATAGGATAAGAGACACAGCGATGGACCGGGCAAGGCGTGCCATGCCGGTGCAGAATAAGGCCTGCTATGAGCGACACGTTCAAAAGTGCCAAGACAACCACCGGCAGCGGCTGGCAGCAATGAAGCCGACTATCGACTGTCATGCCCCTTCCAGCATGCGAAAAGTCGCCGCCAAGACCAACGCCAAGAAGCAGCAGATCATGGTGAGGTCGCAGGCGGTGTGCAGTCTGTGTGAGCTCTTAGGCTCTTGGGGCTATTATTGTAAACGGCCGTGGGCGCAGGGCACAACAACGCAATGATCCTATCGTATGCCAAGAGAAACTGCTGTTTCAGGTGAGGATGTTCGAGCAACATCCCCTCGCACCTTTTGGGACCCGTATGTTACATCAAACGAGTGCAATCTTATCAATCGAGTCGTCTACGAAGCTCCTTACGTTGCACTTCGGACACCCCCCCCAACCCCAGCAGTACAGTACAGGCTACTTCGCGTAGCCGATGCTGTAATCGTCACTTTTTTTAGACTTGTTTTTCCTCTGAAGCCATCATTTGCTTACGTTTACCTGGTACGTATGAATATATACCCGTACGTATAAAAATATATGAAAAACTGAAAAATATCAGGTCATCGTACTGAGCGAGGAGGGTACCTTTACCACTTACCTGGTATGCGACTTATCCGAGAAATAATTTGCTGGCTGTGCGGCCAACCCTCGATTTGTTACGACTGGAGACGGGAGATGACGGTTCGCGCTTCGCGCTCTCGGCCTCCGGCGGTTCCTGCGGAGGGCTGATTATATTTCTGCACCCCCGGGTGGGATCAGGTCCGAGCAGGACCAGGTCCGGGCAGGATCAGGGTGCGAGTTCAAAATATTGTGTGTGCGTGCGGTGCGCGTGTTCACCAATGAACACTCGGTGCGCGTGTTCACCAATGAACACTCCCGAAATATCAGTGGCTGACCAATCAAGGGAGTTCTCGAGAAACTGGTAAGGTCTACTGCACCGTCCCACCTTACCTTGAAGTTTCCATCAATCGTTAATGGATCTTGATCGACGCAGGAGGACCGATACGCCCAGATTGAGCGCGACAATCGACTCCTGTTGGAGAAAATGTCTCACATTATGCGCAAAGGCGGCGTGGACAACTACAATAGCTCGTCCAAGTATGCGAAGTCTCTCAACAAGGGTGCTCGCAAGAAGGAATTGCACAAAATTACAAGAGAGAACCAGGTAGGAGGGTCCGGCACCTTGGGCGCCATGAAACGATCTAAAGATATGCTCGACGGCAGTAGGGCCGTAGCGCTGCTTCGTTCGCAGATGGAAGGTATGGCAGCAGATGCAAGGTACCACCGAATCTTGTTTGCGCTATATACGAGTATGGTACAGTAGTAGTACTAGCAGTTGGTGGTATTCGGCGTGACCTCAATACCTGCAGTAGTCCGATGCTGGGTGATTTAGGAAAACACAGGGGGAAGACCAGAAAGCAAAATATAGGCAGCATACCTGGTACCTGGTAGATTCGAACTGCACAAACCAACACAAAACGAACATCTACGCTGTTTGATGTTTGCGTTCTGTTTTCGGAGAAACAAAAAACCCGGTACTCGTACTGTACTCGTAGCCGCAGCGGCAGCAGCGGCGGCGGCAGCAGCAGCAGCAGCAGCACAAGTGGAAGCAAAAGCAGTAGCAGCGGTAGTAATAGCAGCAGCAGAACACACGAGACCAGGGCCGGGTCAGCGTCGCTGTGCGCGCATCTCATCGATCAACCCCCGAAAATAGCTGCAGCAGCAGTACTAGTTCCCCGTTTTTTTCGGCAAAAGAGAAAAGTACCTTTGGTAGCGGGGGGAAACGCTGCCACTTCACTTGGGACCTTTGTAGCTCTACGAAAGTAGGGGCTCCATACTGGCCTCGTTAGGATTGATTCGAACTCACGCCAAAAATAATAATATTTATTTTGAGAGAAAGAGAGAGAGAGAGCAGCAACAGCGAGAGACAGGAGTGATGGACTCGTCTGAGTATCGTTTGACAGTTTTTCAGTATTCGTACCAGTAGCATGACCCTAAATACGAGAATGCACGCAATTTGACTATTAATAGTGACTTTAGCATGTCGAGGGCCGAAAGCAACCCTACATCACGAAACCAAAGCTCCACTCCAACTCCACGTGAACGAGCTTTTCCCAAAACCTGTCCCCCACATAAGGCTGTTTACTATGCGGCCCGATTTTCGAGCTTAGATTCATATTTTCTATTTTCGATCCCAAAAATGAAAGCACCTGCATGTGCAGTCCGAATGTATGATGTGCCAAATTGGACCGGAAAAAAAACTGATTGGAGAATCCGATGGCCCAAGTCGTCGGATTTTGGGTGGCCTATCAAATTTTCAAATCGAAACATGGCATGGTCTCTTAATTCAAGATGTGATCTACGCAATACACAGCAGCAGCAGAACGATTGATGAGTTAGATGGGGACACAGCGACGTTGCCTCGCGCCTGATCCGCAGTCGGCGGTCGGCGCATCTCCGCTGCCAGAGAACTGTCGGCTGGCGCGGGCTCGTGCCTAGAGACCAAGAGAAGCGCACTCGGCGCGTGCCTCTCCGTGGATACGTACTCGTATCACAGACTGCTACAGCAGCAGCTGAACATCAGTCAGCGTGTTGGGCTCGGATACTTTAAATACAAAACCTCAAGACAGGTTGGGCGCACTCGGCACGTCGCTTCGCCACCACACTAGAGGTAGTCAGCGTGGGCCCGGACGCTTGGGTCCGATACCCAGTGCAGCACACTCGGCGCGTGTCTTCGCGGCGCCAAACCACAACAGCAGCAGTTAGTTGGTTGACGTTTGCTCGAATCTTAGGGGGCACGTTCTCACCCAACTTCAAATATATCCGATTTCTTCGCACGAAAATACCCTTTCGATTTCCGATCTACGCCGCTGAAAATCCGATTTGGTAAAAATCTGAAGCTCAAAAGGTGGACCGCATAGGAAACAGCCTAATTGGCTCGCTCGGTAAAACTGAATTTTCTAAAAGCAAATGCCCGTTGTTATGTTTTTTTTCAAGGGGGTATATCGGACATTCTACGTAGAAACAAACTTTTTTGTTTTTTCAATTGTTTTGAATCTGTCACTTTTTAGAATTATTTGCCGGAAGAACCGATGAACAGCTTGCTCTAGAGTCAGAAGGAATGGTTTTGCCACAAAAATGCGCAACATCACAGTATCCTTACAGCGGCCCGATTTGAGGAACAACCAGATATCAGCGGCCACCGCACCATCGCAGCCCCTGAAGGGATCTACACGACCACATGACTCAAGTGTGATCGTCACTCCAGTTCTCAGGCTTGTTTGTCGTGTGTGTGTCGAAAAATCGTGCCCGAGCTTATTTTCATGCGATTATAGCCACACTGGGCCTCCTTGGACCAGATAGCTCGCTGGGAGCTGAGATAATTCCCCTCGTTTGTGTGCGGTTCGCCCATTTGCCCTGAGTTGGATACCTTTTCCTGTAGCTGACGGGCAACAGAGAAAATTCCTATGATGCCCGATAATACCACACAATAATCAAATTGCTGATACAAAGCTACACACGGCGTGTGTGTCACAGGGCGACTCGCAACACATTAATGGAGAGCTCACTGCATTAATAGACAAGAGCTACCCATATAGGTTGAGCTCTATAATCTATCCATACATATATATATCTTTTTAATGTTGGCGGTGTGCCCTGAGCGCTCCTCAGCTTTCCTTAGACGTATTTTTGAGCTTTTTCCATGCTAACTTTCGATGAGGATCACCTCTCGGTCCGAAACTCCCCCATGGTGCTCCCCGACCCCTGTTGCACCGGGGGCGCCTCGACCGCGCTCGTGCGGTGCCCTGAGGCAAACGTGGTCATCATTCAAAAGTGGGCCAAAATCTACTTTTGAGCCCTGGAAATTCCAAGGTTCTAGGTTCGATTACCACCGCGGCCACTTTTTTTTTGAAGTTTTGTTTCACTTAGAAAAACGTATGCCAGGTGCATTTTTCATCTTGGGCCGAAAAACAATGTCGAATTGGCATTTTCGCGAGCATGTGATATGTGATGCTGCTGTCTGCCGCATGTAGCCTACTGCTGCTGCTGTTCATAGTAGTGCTGCTTGCTGTTTTTTGTTTCTGGATTGTACCAGGTATGTTCTTACTCGTATCATCAGGTAAGGTGTATATGACGTACGAACGAGCGTATGATGTCCAACGAGTACTCGTAGTAGTGCTGCTGCTGCTGCTGCTGCCGTTGCTGCCGCTGCTGCTGTACGAACGAGTACTGCTGCTGTTGTACGAATGAGTACCACTTCATTCATGAAGGTGATGGAAAGACTGTAAAGGAAATGGTAGCGATAGCTGTAGCTAGTGATGGTTTTCGAAGCATTTTTGTTATCGGCTTTCCTTCATCGTGTTGCTTCCGAGTGGGCAGCCAGCTGCTGTACTTTTTTTGCTTTTGGTTTCGTATGCTACACATTGTGCCAGATGGCAATCTTTGTTTTATTGCTTTTCAGTGTTTTCTTTCTCTTCGCTCGAAGACGATTCGTTTTTTATTCAAATCTTGGCAGTACTCCGTCGCATTCACGCCCTGGATTTGCTTACGCACTAACATCCTCTGCCATTACGGGCTGATGCCCGCCTGCGGCGAAGCCCGCTTGTACAAAGTATATTAATAGAAGAGCCATGACTCTGCGTTTTCCAACAATGTTTTTTTTGTATTGTACCTGGTATTATACTTGCAGCGTTGTAGACGAAGACCACCCTCTCCTCTCTGCCTGCCGCTGTCTGTCATTACATGTCGACCGCCCCACCTTGCACCTTTTATTATTCATCTTTACATTTCGTTTATTTTGTAGAGTTTGGCTGGGTTTCAATGGAATATATAGGCATTTTTTATGGGGACGGGACGCCAAAAATACCTTAGATTTTAGCATTACTAACCTACCACTTCAGTTACTGGTCATTAACTGTTACCCGTAACTACCGTCCGTGGAAGATGATAGGGGTAAATAACTCAGGTCGGAAATATAGGGACTGTTCGGGTCTAAATGTAGAGGCCAGATGGTCACTACATGTACACCCAGACGCGTTTTCTGCATTGTTGTGAAACAGGTATAACATCAGCCGTCGACGTATAGTCAACTAACTGAGGGTCTATGTTCGGATCGCCCGCAATAAAAACGTCGTCACATTTTACCTGGTGTGTATTTATATTTACCGTTATTTACGTAAATATACTTATACGTGTATATACTCATCTGCATTTGCTTGTATTTCCCTAGACCTATCTATAGGGATATAATGGGGATGTGTAATCGTCACTTTTGTTCAATATTTTGTCCATATCAAGTCCCAAATCCTAAAGGGGTTACTAATCATATTAATAGATATGACAACATGATTGGTCGCACAGGCGCAACGCCCTGGGGTTGTCACCAAGTGAAAATCCTACTCTGGGACCGACTCGAAGGCTGATGCTTCGTACCCCTTACATAGCCGAACGGGCGCCATAATTCGAGACACTTCTTTAAGAAACCCGTGGGGTCTTGAAACGATCTCGAAAAAAAACTGGGACCGTCTCTAGTCGTAGTCCACCTGCCAACTGGGGCGCAGTGACAGGGTTTTCTAGGGGGTTTGAGTTTTACTGGAGTTGGTGTTTGTTGAGTTCAGCGCAGTGGCCGTGGTATCATCGGCAGTTTTCTGTAAAACAAATCACGTAACCAATCATGTCTCTATTAGTATCCAAAGGATACAAATAATAATAATAATACAATAACCGAGGGGGGCCATTTTAAAGTTGGCGGTTGTTCCACCCTATTTGGGGCAAGCGGTGCGTCGGTGATCTCGCGCCCCGCGTGCGTAGCTAATGCGGCGTGCAAGCTTAGCGCTGCACTCCGGCGCTGGCGGGAACCCTATGGGAGATTGCCGGCAACTTTTCAAACTCGGCGTTTGGGTAATGACCGCCAGCATGAGCATTCCTGGGTTTGACTCTCCAACAGCAAGCGATGTGAATGGCTTACTACTGGCCCTACTTGTATCAATTTTGCTTTTTTAGCCTCGTCTTTCTTGGGGCTCTACAGTAGTATCGTTTACTACCGCTACGTTTCACCGGAGAATTGATCCTCGTTTATTTAACTTCGTAACTTTGGCTAACGAATTGATCGTACACATTTTGTGTTCGTCCACTCGCGTTCCCTCTCTGTCACACCAGCGCATACTCCATGCGATCCAGCAGGCGGACCCTTTCTACGACCACGTTAAGTGGGCGGAGGAGGCACAGCAAAATGAGGTGTACATGCGCAACATTTGCCAGATGCCGCAAGCCCTCCGGCCTGTAGAAGATGAAGACACGGATGAAGAGGGCCTGCACGATGACGACGCACCACGCTGAGCAATATAGTACCAAGAAGTATTATAGTAGTAGAAATAGCTGTATTGCTCTTGCTGGAGTGTTGTCTTGTCTTGTAGCTATAGACTATTAGGAGCTTCAGCAGAGTAAACGTTAAAGTTGGACGGAAAATAAAGGGGGAAGCCGGCGTTCCTGTGCTCGAGGCTTCAAAATGTAAATATACCACGAAGGCGTTTATTTGTCATCGCGGCACGAAGACTTGGTCGCCTACTTGTACGGTGCCACCTGTTCCGAACTCGACTTTGCACTTGCCCACTTTTCCAAAGGGGCCTCGAACATCCCCCACCAGGGGGTCTGTCGATGACGTCGTGCGCACGGCAATTCCTAGCTTGGCTAAAGCTCGAATGTCCTCGGCTTGCGAAAATAGTCCAGAAACGATGGCTATGAATGACCCCGCCCTGCCGTCGTTGGTGTCTTTAATGCTCTCGATGACCCCAGTGCGCAAGGGTGGCTCGTTTTCAACCGCCATCGCATCCACCCCAATACTCGGAGCCGATGGTTGGTCTGCTTGCGCCGGTTGCTTGCACGTGGCTGCTTGACCCCCCGCCGTCTGCTGTCGTTGTCGTTGCCGGACAGCCTTTCGAAGGTAGTCTTGGTCCATGCGCTTCGACTGATCGCGCAAGTATTTGCGAAATTTGAGCACTAATTTGTCCCCGACCTGCGGGGAAAATAGCGATCAAGAAGCAAAAAAGAGGCAAGCGGCGTGTTGCATCGCACATACGAAGTATTATACAAGCGGATACACTACGTCGGGTACCACGTACTTGATTGAAACCGGTCAAAAACATGATATTATCACCTTTACAGAGCTCCCCGCAGGAAAACGAGCCTTGAATCTGCCTGCCTTCCCGAACGCACTTTCGATGTGGCCCACGCTGTTGCCCTGAAAAAACAGGACCAACGTTAGCAAAAACACGCTCGAATCCTTTCACCCAACGGTACGCTTACATTACCAATCAGGTTGCCACCAGAAGGGTATTAATAGCACTTTTTGGCGGAAACAAGTCTGGCTGAAGGGCTTCTCCA
The DNA here is from genome assembly GCA_037833945.1 of Alaria marginata. Taxonomy (NCBI): domain Eukaryota; class Phaeophyceae; order Laminariales; family Alariaceae; genus Alaria; species Alaria marginata. The sequence goes on from JBBMKB010069822.1 coordinate 7,822, forward strand.
CCGAGGAACTAACTGTTCATATTAATACCCATACCGTTGGAAGGGTACCTATTAATAGGCCATGGCATTGTTCATCGGGTAAGTGCACGACGTTTCTCAAATTCACAAATTCAGTTTTGGGATGAGGTATACAGCTCTCCAAGTGAGGAACGTAAAAAAAAGTAGGTAGTATGCGTCTCAGATCTACCCTCGTCTTCCGACAAAATCTGGCGGTACAGTTTTGGTCCCTCTATAGTGCCGGTTGCCCGTTATAGTGCCTGTGAAATCGCTTGGAACAGATAGATGGGAACAACCAGTGGTGGCAGTATGCGGAGTAGCGCCGGTTGCCGCCATGGTGCCGGTAGTTCCGGCTAGCGCATAGAGGGACCACTGCTACTGTGCCTTCAATTATTTACGCACCTCTGAAAGCAAAAGCATGCCCGCGAAGGGTGACATGTTGGTCTCCTTCTTGAAGAGGTCCTTGCCGTACACGTCAATCATACCTCCCGCGTGCACGGCTGCGGTGGTGTCAGCTCCCATTCGGGCCACAACTCCCGTCTTTAGCTTCTCTGTGAAGAGCTTTACCTGCCCCGCTTCTGTCCCGAACTCTATCCCAGTCCCCGCGTCACTTGGCGTCTTACTATTCCCGGCGGCAGGTGCTGCTACCAATCGTCCGTGGAAGGCAATTCGGCATTGGCCGTCGCCTGTCCCCGACCCTGTACCGGAAGTATGTGTCAAGGCAGGGCCCGAGGTGTCTAGTCTACTACCCACGACGACACTGTTTTCAGGTGCAATGACCGGCGTGTGAAAGGCGAGGTGACAGTATTGAAGTGCGTCGCCCTCATCGCCTTGCCCGTCGTGTTGCGCGCACTCCTCGTCGTCAACGGTAACAAATGGGTCGTTGGAAGCAACCTGCACCCGGCCGACGAGGTGTGCCTGCTGGACGAACTCAGCTTCCCAGGGGAACGGTAAGCAGGCCACTTCGTCGAGCGATAATCTGTTCTCGCTACCGTTAGCTGTTTCCTTTGCGATCTCTCCCTCTCCACCGATGCCTCCGAACAAGGATGTGTGTCGGCTTTTCAGCTCGCTTGCTCCAAAAAACGTTGCCGTGGCCATTGCAGTTGTGTGTCCTAACGACACGTGGCAGTAGGAGTCACTGCGGCACTGCCCGTTGAATGCAGGCACCTGACTCGTTAAGCAGACGACGAGCGTAGGGGTCATGAAAGCATATCAATAGTAACCCCGTGGGACCACATGCTTGAGTAAAGTTAGGGCTACAAAAGCTTGCTGAAACAGATGCAAGGGCTCCCATCAAATATGGCTGACAATCAATAGGCTGCAAGTTTTTTCTGGCACTGCTGTAAACACTCTTGTAAAGACTAACCTTTCGGACGAGGGCAACCGCAGTGGTGAGTGGTCTCAAAGAACCAGGAGTCGTGAGGACGCCCCTCTCCAGTAGCTTCGCGTCTAGACTTGACAAGCAAACGCCAACGCGATCACCGGCTCTGCGCATGGAGGGAAATTCAACGGTAATCGTTTGCTGGAGGGTTCCATGACCATGTGACAAAATATGGCAGCAGAAATACTTGACAGGGGTCCACAAAACCTCGCGATATAATTCTGAATTGAGATAAGAACCCTTACCTGGCGACCGAGACCGGCTTGCGGAACATCTGCATGGATTTGACCTTCTTCTGCAACCGAAGCGCTGGGAGCTCGATGACCTCATTTACCTGCGGTGAGCACGGCATTGACGATAACACTTGTATTGCGCTTGTTACAAGGCGGCAATGTTATTGCTGCAAACGCTTGGAACACCTTTGATACGTGGGTATTAAAGGCACTATACTACGTACTCGTAGTATACCAATATTGAATGAGGTAGCGCGGGCCCCAGAGAACAGTGATACTTCTGACAAAGTAGACCCCTTTTTTGCCCTCTGACCTTCAAGACTCCAGTAAGCACGGTACCCGTGAGAATAGTCCCCTTCCCACGTAGAGAAAAGCAGTGGTCAAACGCGAAGTACAAAGGAGCAGATGCTCTCCGTTCGGGTACCGCCGCTAGCCGTTTCAATTCCGCCACCACAGCATCGATCCCCATCGTGAAAGTCTCCTCCTGGCACGTGCCTGGGGCAGATGTACGATCGGTCGCTTCAAGCCCACATCGCGAGCCCGCATTATTATCGGGCCCTTCCTTGCTCGATGCCTTAGTCGATGACGCGGCAGTATCTGCGGTCGCACCCCCCGCGCCTCCCTTACTTCCCGATGGGTTTCCTCCCTTCTTGCTCTTACCCTTACTTTGCGAAGCAATAGCTGGCGGAGATGCGGCCGTCTTTTCACCGCCTACCGCAGCAGCGCAAGGCACGAACGAAGCATGCGACAACCTGGGGGACATGACAGTACGAGCAGGTCACTCCGTTGGCGGTTCCGTATCGGAAATTAATGCCTAGATAATCGATCGTTGAAGATTTTGCACGCGGCAGTGACGAAGAGAGCATACTCGACAACAACCATAACAACTGTAGTACCAGGTATTATATTGGCCGCCTGAGACCAAACAATTCCAAAGTGATAGCCAGGGCGCAGGGCGTGTTCCAAACGGGATAAAAACAGACAGGGATGGTAAAAAAAGTCCGAGCATTATCCAGTGTCCAATGCCCAAGTTGCTCACTTTGTTCCCTGAAGACGAGCCGAGATATCCTTCTTCGCTAGGCGAATCCTCTCTGTTCGCTCTTCCTCCGGAATGAGATCAACCTGGCACCGAAAAACGTTGAAGATGCCCAGAGAAACGCATCATCAGCATCCGAAGCAGATCAAAAGTTACAACACCATCCTTGGACGGGAACGGTACTCCTCACAAGTTGTTATGTAGAATTGTATAGGATTGTAGCATATATAAACATAGTATAGATGCCGCTAGGAACTAGCGCAGCAGGATACAGGATATTAGTGACTGTTGTCAACTCGTGTGCGTTGGTGGAATTCCGGTCGGCGGTCGGCGGTCGTGACAGCGATCTCGAAAGGGGTCCCTATTTTTGGCGCGACATCATCATATAAACTAGAAACTCGCACTCGCTCGCGATTACTGAAAGCGAGACAACAGCATCATACCCTTGGCCCTTGAGTCACCTTGTTGAGCACGACTATCACGCTCGCGCCCCTGGCCATGACAGCCTCTCCGATTACCACACACTCCATGGTTTGGGCTTGCATTCCTTTCGTGGTGTCGACAACAAGTAACATAACATCCATTATTTGGGCGCCGCCGATGATGGTACGGATCAAAGAAGCGTGCCCCGGGCAGTCCACCTGTGGCGCCGAGAACCAAAGCCGGCGACGGTCAGGCGCTTAAGCATTACTCATAAAGTTAGGCGTAATACCTTCTCGTGCTACCAAAATATCAAACATCAAAATATCGATATCATAGTCTAGACCGTGTGTGTTCTTCATAATAAACCATATTTTTTCACCTATCGACATCCAGCACAGTGTCCGTGCTAATTCTTCGTGCTATTGATAGAGAAATACCAGCTTTGTGGTCACAAACTGCGAGACAGAGAAACTACACCGCTCACTAGACGTACTGAGTAAGGAAAACAGCTCTTAATAGACTAGATTTACAGATGTACCAGTATGAAACAAAAAGAAGCAGTCGCAAAAGGCTCCCAATTCAGGTCTAGGCTATGATATGACTTGCCAGTATTCCATACGAACGAGTAAACCTAGTACACTTCTTGAGCGATTAAATTATATGATACGAGTACTGGTACACAGGAGGGCGAGAGCACCAAGTTGATACCCCAGTCTTACAAGTACTGACTGTGCGGCTACGGACGTGTGATATGTACGTAACCCGCGAATTTAAATTTTGCAACAGGTCTTGAGTCTTGAGTCTTGGAAGCTCACCAAGGTAAATTGTAGTTTGCTGTAGGTGTCGTGCGGAAGATGTTCCGGTAAAGGCACCGAAAAAGACGAGAACCCCAAGTCCAGCGTTATCCCTCTCTCTCGTGACTGCGTGTGCACATGCAGCGGCGCGGCAGCAGCAACGGTGAAACAACAATGATGAGATTCACATTGGTATTCCATTCAGTCTCGGTACAAGCGTGGCTCGTGGTTCTTGGCCTCGTCTATTGATGGCTGGTTTCTGGTGCCTGGTTTCTTAATCGTCATGCTGTGCAGTTTTCGTCATCGTTCCTGTCGTATACCGTTGTGCCTCTAGTCTATACCTGGTACAAGGTTCCCCTTCCCTTCGGGATGTATGGATGTGCTTTGCTTGAAATCCGGGGGGTGACGCAAGCTGAAAAGGGGGGGGGGGGGGAAACTCTTGAAAACTTAAGAGGAAAAAAAAACACCGCGCAAGCAACCGGCAAATAGCACTCACCAGTCCAGACGAGTTTATAGCTTTAGTCTGTACCAGTATGTATCATATTATATTAATACGTACGCGAATGCGACGCTGCAGTACCTGCCAGCATGTTCTGCAGTACCACCGCCGGTATATGTATATGTAAAAGATGCACTTGTTTTTTTTTCTGGCATGCTAATCTCCGGCGGCCGAGAGTTTCTCTCGTGCTGTCAGCTGCGGGGTAAGCAAGGCGCCCATCGTAACATTACGACGCATGTCTGGATCCCGGCCGAGCTCCGTGGCGGTGCTCTGAGCATTGAACGTCGCTGAGAAGGCTCTTCTTGTCAAGGGGTTGGGTTCCGCCTCGCTGAGCCGAGTAGGTGCAAGGAAAACCCACCGTTTTTTCATATATTTAAATTGCCCGCTCCCCTCTCACATTTAGCAGCAGCAGCACTCCTTTGTGGCATCCACGAACGGTGCTTCTCTGTGTGTTGTACCAGGGTATGTGTGTGCACTTCGGTGTGTGTAGTACCAGGGTATGTGTGTGCACTTCGGTGTGTGTGGGTGGAATGTTCGCTATCATAGGCACGCAAAACGGTCAAGAAGAGCGGTGAATTGTTTTTTAGCAAAAAAAACAGGCGCTCAGCCTCGCAGCCACAAAATTAGTATACAATAGTAGTAGTGCAGCAGCAGAACAGCAGCAGCGGTACAAACGCTGCCGTGCTCCAAGCTCCCGCCTTTGTGCCAGTAGTCACGGTGTACAGTATGTGTGTGTGGCTGGTGGCAGCAGGAGATCGAACCACGACAACACTATTAACACGTCGAATGCAACAGTCAAACACACATTGTCGAACCTCATACCAGGTATACAAAACATATACAGCAGCAGCAAAAGCAGTACTACTACTGTTCAAACCTGCATCTATCACTGGAACGCCTGTGTTCCCCCTTTCCGACTTGCGACGCCCCCGGATATCAAGTCAATCCAATCCCGAAGGGGAACCTTGTACTGTATACCAAAGTAGTAGTTGAGACGCCCTAAAACAAGAGAGATGTAGTCGCTGCGCGAGCAAGGCCAAGACAAGGTACTCCTACCGCGTACAGTATTGTATTTACAGTAGTTGCAGAACTAGAACTCGACCAATCTGCGTGCTGGCCGCTGGGCTGCTGGGCCTGGTGTGCAAGAACAAGCATCACACCACTACGATACTCTGTACTCTCAGTATAAAGTACAAGCAATTTTTGCGTCCAAAGTGACGCCACTTACCTGTGGGTTTTTATCGAGGGACGCTGTGGAGAAGATCGTGGAGAGGGCTTTCACCAGGGATGTCTTTCCAGAGTCAACGTGGCCCAAGATGCCCACATTGATATTCAGAAGCTCCATCCCCCCACGCTGCGCACTACCGTCAATGCTGTCGTAGTGTGGGCACTCAAACAGCTGAGGTTTGAACAAAATAGCCCCTTTTCCCTTGTTGAACATCGGCCTTTCCAGTGTGTGCAAACCCCGCATATGCCAAATGCCAAACATGTGACAACATGACAGTCCCATGCTGTGCTATGGAAGGCTGCTCTTCTTCGCTGCCGCGCTTGCGCCTGTTGTAAGATGTTTCCTGCATGCACCTTACCGAAAATGGTACCCTAAACCACCCGCTAGGCACAGTGCGGTTGTCAATGCTGCTCTGACGCGCCAGCCAAAGTTATGCAAGGTAGTCCGCCACCCGACCGTAGGTTGCAACGCACGTCGTCATGGTGAGTGCTTTGCTACCCCAGATTCTGTGGCCTGTCCAAGCGACCAGAGAGGAGGTTTGTCGCGGCCTCCTTTTATCGCTGTCTTACGCGATGTGTGCCTGGAGGATGCATCGGAGGTTGCACGTACTTTACACGCAGGCGGGTTCAACATGGTGTCGGTTACTGCTGACACCCACGGCTTCGCGCAAGTGCTGCAGTCCATCGCCGACGACGAGTTCCTTAGGGGCATGGGCATGATAGTGGGTGCTTCTTCTGTTACGTCTCCAGACCAGGTGAATATCCAGATGGACTACGAGACATTATTAATAGTAGATGCAGCTGGATGCAGAGGTATGATACGAGTCACACCGAACACGTTTTCTGCCGCGAGTCCTCTGCGCATCCAGCTCCTGTGGTTGCTCATGATACACTCGTACATCGTAGCACCTCTGTGGCGTAGTTTTGTGACCACAGAACTTGTATCTCTCTAGGATAGAAGAATCGGCACGGAC
>JBBMKB010069833.1:0-14383 GCA_037833945.1 Alaria marginata
CGCTGGATTGCGAAACCAATTGAGTTAAATTGACACACGACATGTACAAAATACGTGGAAGTGTGGTGAGCGTAAGCATTATTTTTCCCCATTCGCCGGAGGATGAAAAAAAAAGAAAGTATACTGGTACAAACACATGCTGCTCGCATGCGTACACCCGCCTATACGGACACATATCATGTCATTCATGCACAACTTCGATGAAAACCCACCCGTCCATACTTGCCGCCGTGGGAGCGGGAGGGCCGTACATTCCCTAGTATAGCATAAATTCGATGAAAATCGACAAGCAGTGGGAATCATGCTGAAGAAAGCTTAAGGCACATATCGGGGGGAGGAACGGAAGACACCTGTGACCACGGCTTGTCAAAACAACACAGGAAACAAAAGCGAGGTCAAAAAAAAAAACGTTCAGCTCCACTACTTTGTTTGTGGGAGAGGAACCCAGGGTCAAGTTCCTGCCACGAAGTCTCCTGTTGCTCGCGTGTGGTAGACAAGATTCCCTCCACCCCCATCGGGAGCGAGCGAATACGGGAATGCGGGGAGAAGAGGGGTTACCCCAGGAGCCATGAAAGCTTGTTGTCTGCACGAAACAAATCGAGGGTTGTGTGTTGTCTGTTCACACAGTATATATATGCACTTGGTCCGTAAACACAGGGGCGGGGGGGGGGGTGAAATCACACCATGCATGACCGATGCCGGAACGGAGCACGTCGGGTTATCACCGACCATGCAGACATTACTGGCACCAAGCGCGAATCGCCGTGAGGTGTTCGGCGAGTCGCATGAAGGATGAGCTGCATCCTACTAAGAACCGCTTGTGAGGCGAACTTCGACACCTTGAGGGGGAGGGGTGGGGGTGGCGTGAGCGGGAAAATGTCTCCAGTCGCGCGACCGATCACACATTTTCGGTCAATTGGAGAAGAAGCGACACGTCCATTCTATAACCCCAGGGGCTCAGGCGTGCTTTCGGTCTGTCATTGGTGACAATTCTAACCTTCTCGCCATGACGGGTTGTTGCTATGGTATTGCTGTGGCGTTAGGCATCTCTTCAAATTATGAGGTGGTTACGCGATAACCTCCCCTGAGTACTCACTAGTAACTACCAGGGTAGCTAAGAGTTGCAGCACCAAAACAACAGAATGGGCCCGTCGACAAGAAACAGCGAATCTAATATTGGCTTGAAATAATATTGCGACATCAATCTTGAGCAATCTTGAGCGTACGTTATTGTATAGGGTTTAGTGTAGCAATCACCGCTGAGCACGATTTCTCAACCCGAAATTCGTGCGTGGAGTCCCCAAAAAAATTAGCCTGGCGTTCTTATTGTAAGTATTTTCTCCTTCACGGGCCTGTACTGTACCTCATCATTGACAGGTGTTGCATTTCGCCACTTCAAGAAGGCTATTCATCTAGACTATGCATAGTAATGGTCTAACGTAGCGTCACACAGCGATCCGTAAACAAATCCACGGTCTGCCCTAGGGTGCAAACATTGTCGACACGCAACGCCGTGCAGCTTGGCTCAAGGACGGGTAAGCGCCGTGATCTGAGTCTGAACCTGCTACATCACTACTCTGTGGGAAGCGCCTGCGCGGCACCGTGGGCACATCGAGGTATCACCACGAGCATTAACTTTTACGCATATCATACGTGCCATGGCTACGTTTGACGAAAAACAGAAAACAAAACGAGCAGCGGACGCTATCTCCACTCAACTAATAGCTGTTGTCGCTCGACTGCAGTATCAACATGGCTCCAAACTCACGATGCGGGATTTAGGCGCCTCACAGACAAATGGATTGCATCTTAACATGTATTTACAATGCACATAAAAACACGGGTCGGCGCCGACAAGCGCGATTGTACATCCACTATTAATAGTCTAAAACCCGTGATTGTACTGTACAAAAACCACCGGTCGGCGCCTACACGCGCGATTGCATTATACTTCCACTATTAATAGGCTACAACCATTGGGCTGAACGCCAGACACGTCTTCCCTGGGCATCATTGTTACCTTTATATACCTTTCAGCACCACACTTTCAGCTTGACCTCAAAAACTTTGGGCGCAAAACCGGTATAGCGGCGGCGTATCAAAATACCGTCTTTTCACGGGTGATGCGTTGGAGCTCCTCCAGTCAAAGCCGCCCACCGCTCCAAGGTTTACGCGTCCCTCTTCAGGAAAAGCGTGGGTTCCACAGAGCGCATAAAGCTAAGACGTTTTTTCGAGCGTTTCTCTGAGTCGTAGCCGCCCGCCTCGGTCTCCAGCCGTAAGGGGCACTCTTGGTGCGGCGCGAACGCACATCCCCACCTGCAGGACCAAGCAGCGCAAAAGCTAAAATAGTGAAACGTTCGAGGAACTGTCCCCATGTCTAAATGTGAAGTCGTGCGTGGAATTGCGCCACCTGGGATGTGCAGTCGAGCCAGCTCGAGCTTTCGTTCGTGACGGTGTAACGGAAATGTGAGGAGACGTGTTGCTAGGTTGACATAGAGCGTGTACGAGTAGGGCAAAACGCGTCGAAACATTTAAGCGCATCGGCAGTTTTCGCAGACGTGCTAACTTGTACCCGCAGAGGGCATCCAGCACCGTTGCAAGGGATTTGGGTTAAGTACCAGGTATTAACACGCAACTTTGCTCGGATATTGTGGTTGGTTTCGCCGTCAAGTTTGGGCCGCTGCGCGCCTTTTACCAACTTATCCGGCATTGCCGGCGTAAGGCCTGCGGAAACGTGAACACGACTACGAGTGTCTAGCGCTATACGAATCCCCACTCACGTAGCTTGAGCAAACTAAAGCCACGATGAGACGGTTGGACACATTGTGCACGGGCTAACATGACGCGTTGATCGTCTCGGTATCGTATAACCCCCCATACGTTAATAGTCCCTCGGGCAACTCCACATCACGGTCAACCGCCCAACGAGAGCGGGCGGCGCCTGGAAGTAGTTGTGCAACGTACCGATGCTTGCCTCCTGCTGCACCAATGAAACACGAGTCTTCCTCTTTTTACGTGGTCGCGGCCGCACAGCACATGCGTTTTAGGTCCCCAGCATGAGCTACGTCTAGACGCTTGACGCCAGGACGACATGGGCACACGACGATAAAGTCATCGAACTGAAAAAAAGCCGTGATAGCCCATGTGAAAAGATGACAATATCATAGTATTCCCGAGCGCAATGAGCTCGGGGGCGATCTTGCTTCGCAGCTGGAATGCCGGGGAAGACTATGCATTTTCTCCGAGAAGTTCCCGCTCTTGTACTGGCCTCCAAGCGTCGCGCTTTGTCAGTGTCGCTGAGACGTGGGGCTTGTTTTCGAGGTCCTCTCCTGTGACAAGGGGTCCGCCCGGCGCCTTCGGGGCGTCTCAAAACAGCGGAGCTACCTGTCGACCAGGTTTCGCACGATCGAAGTTCTCGGGTGTCTCGTGTTAACTACTGACAGCGTTATCATTCCTGCACTTCTAAGCACGCCCGCGTCCGACGGCGTGCTGTCTAGATGGGAGCCGTTGGCACCCAGCGGAACAGTTTGGTCACCTGTACAAGGAGCCAGGAGATAAACTATTTTAAATAAGGATGTATCATTATAAAGTTATTACGAGGGGGATCAACTTGGATACATACTTCTCGGACTGAGGTTACAGCCAGTGTAACGTGTTGAACAGCGAAAAAAAAAAACTGTGGGATGCTCGTCTCTCTATGTTCGTAGCCCTTGGCTTTTGCTGTTGTGCATTCGTCGCAGCTCAGAACCTGGGCCTCAAAAACACAAACAAAACGCATTATAAATACTGCTGTAGTAACCAAACCATCAACCCACAGTCAGCATCAACCCCACACCAGGCACGTAACAATTTTACGTCGGAGGTGTGTGCCGTGATACAAAGACGGAAACAGCACCCAACTACGAAAACAGTACTAAACATTAACGCGTGACTGACCGATCCATTGCAGCACTACCTACGGCCGGCATGGACGGGAAAGGGGGAAACCCCGTGCATATGTCATACAGAGCCCACTGCTGTCACTTTTGTCGAACGAAACGGGCTAAAACCTGCATGCACCTCAAAAACTGTGCACCCAAATAGGAGAGTTTGGCCTCCTACACGCGCTTTACTGATACTAAGTAACGTGACCGCGCTCGGTCACGTGGCTGCTAACATCAAGCTGTGAGTACATGCGCGCTCACACTCGGCGCAACCAAGACAAGACACACATCTGGCGCAGAACATCGAACCGGGTGCGACGAGGTAACCAATGCGAGGGGCACCACCTGAACGCACCATAAATCTTCGTCGCCCAGGCCACCGACGCCGCCTCCAAGGGCAAGCAGAAGGTCGACTCAAGTACCACAAGCTTCTGGATCCTCTGGAATATGTATCGCGCATACGCAAGAGACCGCCTTGCACCGCCCCGCACCGTCCCTCACTCGCGCGTGGGACCATGGATGGACATTTTTTGCTGGCGCCGCCGCCCCGCACCGCCCCCCACCCGTGGGGGAGTTGTGGGTTATTGTCGCTGACTCCACCATTTCATCGCGGTCGGCGGCGCCGATCACATAGAGCGGGCGCATTCAGCCTGGCAGTTCGTTCGTTGCCTGCGGCAGCAACGCCCTCAATCGGTACGGCGCTTCGACGCTTTTTCAGGCGTTCCTTTTTTTCAGCGGTTGGTTGGCTCTTGAGGCGACCAGCGGCCGCCTACGTCTATTCAGTCGCGCCTCGCACTTTCGACAAACTGAAACACATGCAGCTGGACGTATGTATCCCTTTAGCCACTACCAAACCAATAGGCCACCATAATTCCAAGTATCCATAGTCTGTCCCCAAAAAGGTGGATGCAGTTAGTTCCAAAGAGGTCAAGCGTTTCATACATCAATCCTGAACTCGACAGCCTCTCGTAGTGGCCTGGGCGGGCTGCCGATTGGCCCGCTTGGCGATTGCGAAGGTACAACACGAACCCTGCCCCCCGCTCAGGCTCGTTAACCTTCTGCACGGAAAATAACGCCAATTCCGCCAAATGGTTCATCGTGCCATCACAAGGGCTTGGAATTTCAGGAAAATTAGCGTGTACCAAGTATGAATGTATGGCCGGCCGGAATTGCCCACGACGGTCTTGCGTCAGAGAGGTCAAGACAAAAGTACGTAAAAAGTGATAGAGAGGGGGACGTCGTGAAGAGGCGCGACTTTACAACGGAAGAGTTGTAGACTACTACCGTCGGAAACCTTGCAGACTCATTCCAGCAGCGTCCGGTTCGGGAACCAAAAGAAGTTACTACTGTAGACGATCAGTCGAAAAAAACAGCAGGAGGCAAGAGGTCGAAAGCGCTTTGTTCTCTTATCTTTATGCAAACCAAAGGGGTTTCCCGCACCGTGCTGGCACGTAAGGAACGGGACGATGCATGTGTGCAATCATGCTTGTTCATACACTCTCTCCGAGCTCGGGGGTGGTTAGGTCGACCCTGTTACCACTGCAGCAAATTGTCCCACACTATTTCCGAGTAGTTTGTCCCCAAAAACGTGAGTGCACTTATAATCGGGTCCACATGCCACAATTTCTGTACACTCTCTCTTGGGCTAGAGCTTCATATATGCCGATGCTCTGTCTGCACGCTGCTTTAGCTGCACTGTCGAAAACCAACTTAGCACGAAATGAGTTGTGCCACCGCTATGCCGGCGGTCCATCCAACACATGTGCCCGGCCAGTCTCCCGTGACGTCTGCACTGAGACCTTTCGTCGATGATTTTGGAAGCAAGCGCACTGTCGTGCCCGTCGCCGATATCACCTTACCCGACCAAGGCTAAGTTAGGCGGGGGTACTCTTCGGGCCTTTTTGTCTTCAGCGGCTCAGGGCAACTTGCGGGAGTGACTACCCTATTGCTTTGCAAGTCTTAAGCTTTTACGATACTATTTTTTCGCGAAATACGCCGCCATCGACTTGTTTGTTACGCTGGTAGGATTGGAAATGGGGAAATGGGGGTACCACCTTCTACTGGAGCCTTCGACTTGAGGAAAATCACTGGCTCAAGGTTTGGCGTATTATTTATATACCTGGTAGCGTTATATGCTTTTTTAATCACACTTTCGCACGGTATGCCCAGCCCGCTCGTCATCTACTGGTTTGTATGGCTCCATGAGTTTTACTTGCACACTACAAATTGCCAGTCTGGGTCCAAATACGAGACACTTTTTGTGGTTTTGGAGCACGTCCAACAGTGGCAAATAATTGGACTAAACCGGTGTGGCTGCAGGAGTAGCATCGGATGGGGTCTAACTGAACAAACAATACACTCACCTGACGTCAACTCCGAACGCCTCCACGAGAGACGCGATCACCCGCCGCTGCTCCCCATCTTGCCTGAAAAACGCCGCCAACAAAATGTCGCTCGAGCTGTCCTCTTTCCAGCAGGGCCCGCACTCTCCCGGCAAAAACGCCCGAGTGCCGTCCGCCAGTCTAGGCCCCGTTTTCCTTCCGCGATGGAATCTTCATAGACGTCGGCGATGTCTGATGAGCGAAGCTCCCTGAGGTCTTCACTGGTGGTGCGGAAGCGGGTTTTGCCCGTGCCCGAGACTCCGTCGATTCCGTAAATTTTCATGGCTGCTCTGCCGGAGAGGGAGCCAGGGTACGTATATATGAGTATTGCAGCGCGAGCGAGTCGTGGACCCTCTTACAGACTAATTTGTTATTTTCGGGATTCGTGAAGACCATATAAAAAATATAGAGGGGGCCATTAATTAATTCGTCAATCAGTTGCGGGATTCGGGGAAACGATACAAATGTACTCGTGGGAAACTGCGGTACAACATGATAATTAACGTTCTTTGGAATTTGTAGTGTTCATAACATATGCTGACGGAGTGCACACTACGGTTGTTACTCTTGCTACCGTTGGTACTGTACCCCGAATCCCTATTGCCTATTAATACCATGGGTGATACCCAATAGTTACTTTCGCGGTCGAGTTTATTGTCGCCGCGTCGCAGCACCTTTCCTTCACTTGCTTGTTGTTGTGTGACTGCTCTTATAGCTATGTTGTTGCCACATACCCAATCTCCGTTTTTGTTGTGTTTTCGGATTTTTGACGCCGAAGGATGTGTTTTTTTCTTCGAGGCGCGATGTGTAAACTAAAGTTGGGTTTATAGGCGGCTATTACCCCCAATAAGACTAACCACTGCAAAAAAGAATACCTTACTCATTCCAAGCAGTTTGTCGCCAAAACCGAGGGTGCAATTCTGAAAGGATCACAGCGCGATGTTGTGATACCTCGTCTGGGCGGTACTTGACCATCGTCAATGTCAATACGGAGGTCGCTTTATTTAGTCTCGTCTCCTGATTTAGACGGGTTTCGGCCGAGGATTATAGTATTAGTAGACCGACTGCTTCTTCGTGTCGTTCGGGCAAGGAGGTGCCTCCACAAGTCTATCTCGCGTCAAGCGGGAGGAAATCTTAACCCTTTTGGCACCCGTGTATCTTTATTATAGTATAGCGACCAAGAAAACGACGATGTCGATCTTACCATGTTTCTATTGTAGGAAGAGCGTGCAACAGTACGAGACTCACCATGCTGCACGCGTGTCGCACATCTCCTTACCTTGCACTTCGGACACACACCCTACCCCATCAGCCCGGGTTGCTTTGCGTGGTTTACAGTATGCTGTAACAGTAACCTCTTCCCGACATGTTTTGCTGTGGGAACGCAAGCATAGTAAGAACGCAAGGCTCACGTTAGGGACGAAGCTACGAATTTCGGAATAAAAAAACGTGGTTAGAGACGAGCGCTGCATTAAACCCTACCAGGGTATGTAATAGCATATGCTCAAGGTTGTTCGAGGTTGTTGTCGCGATAGGGATTCAAGACTTGCTCAGGTAAGGTGTTCAATGTTGGCGGACCTATACTGAAAACGTACAGCAATAATGAATGTTGCGGGTATGATAGAGCCAAGAAATCTGTGCGTACAGGGAACTTAACGCCGGTTGTGTGCATGCCGGCATTTGAATTCCAACAACCGACTTTCGACAAGCAGGGGGGAACTGCCCAAAAATATGCGTGATAAGAAAGAAGGCAAGTACCCGGGGGGAGAAGGGACGACACCTGCGACCGCGGCTCTGAGGAATAAAGTTTCCAAAGAGTTGAGCTGGAAAGTAATAGTGCTAACGAAAATATAAAAAAAAACATCTGGACGGTTGCGCTGGGTTTCCAACCTCAGCTGGTGTTAACATTTCGAGTACACTAGACACTCCGTCGGAGCATTTTTCCGTCGATGAAAATGCGAGAGCGCGAGTTGACAAAGTCTATGAAAACCGACGAGCACTGGGAGTGCTAGACCCCGTGCGTCATAAAAACAAAAAGTAAGGCACGACACCTGTAACCACGGCTTGTCAACAAGGTCTCTGGGGGCGGAACTTACGAAAAGGGACGACACCTGTGACCACGGCTTATCAACAAGGTCGCTGAGGGTAAAACCTGCCAAGGTTTGGTGCTGCAATCACATACCCAAACCACTCCTATCCTCTCCCCCTTTTTTCTATAGAGTGGTAATATATTACACATATCGCCGTCGTCCATACCGTTATAGGCTTTGCTCGTATACTTCGTATACCGGTATAAACGGATATGTCAATGTGTAAACCTGGGTTGGTCGCTAGCTGGGCTGTTCGCTAGCTCTGTTCGGGCTGTTCGCTACGGTTCGGGCTTTCTTTCTTATTAAGCATTTCACCAGCTTTCAAGCGGTCAACGTTTTGAATAAAAGAAGATTTCCCTATATATAAACTTCCAGGTATGAAATAATCTTTCCTATGGCAGGTTGGTCGGCTGCTTCGCCAGCTCCTCGAGCCTTTCTCACTGCAACGAAGGGGAAAATCCCGGCGTTCGTGTCTTCCCCTTCGTGCGGTAGCTGCCTGTCCTGCTGCTGCTGCTGGGGTCTGGTCACCCGCCGCCGAAGGCTGGTCGCCCGCCACCACTAATAATAGAAGGCCGGATGGACAAGGTCGCAGCTAGACCCTCTGGCTGGTGGCTGGAACCGCTCTTGTTGCGGGTAGTCTTTTCATGCGATTAAATCCTCGGAGCATTCATTGCGACAAATAATTATATTTCTAATTATGTATCAGTAGTCTAGACATCAGCAGTAAATCTATGTTACCAGGTTTTAAACCAACAATGATGGAAAACGATTTTTAGGGCCCCAGCAGGCCCCCTGTGAAGTGAGTTTTTCGGCACACGCCACAATACCTGCTATATTCCGCGGGACTGTCAAAACCACAGATAAGCTCCTCAGAATGCGCCCCGGAATTTTCCGAGAGCTTTCTGAAGTGCTTTTCCGATTCTACAGAGTCGTGGTTTCGTTGTTTATCCATTTTGCCAGTTCCCTGGACATGATGATTTTTAACCAAGGACACGATGACTTTTAACAAAAAATCCAGGGAATAGGGCTTATTGCCTGGATTTTTTGTCACACACCATCATATCCCAGGAACCGGCAATATGGACAAGCAATCAAAGTAAGACACTGGAGAAATCAGAAAAGTACTCTAGAAAGCCCTTGGAAAAATCCGGGGAGAATTTTGAGGAATATACTGGCGTTTTTTACTGTCCCGTCGAGTAAAATGCGATTTTTGGGCCTAAAACCTCAGAAACCCTAAAGCCCTAAAGATTATGTATCGTCCTACTGATAGTTGGTCCCAGACGATGCGTAATAAACCAATGAAATGCCATTATATGGACTAGGAATAGATTTCATGACCTGCTCTATGCATGGAGATT
The DNA here is from genome assembly GCA_037833945.1 of Alaria marginata. NCBI lineage: Eukaryota > Phaeophyceae > Laminariales > Alariaceae > Alaria > Alaria marginata. The sequence continues at coordinate 9,753 of JBBMKB010069833.1, forward strand.
GGGGGGGCTGATCGAAGGAGGTCTCACCCGAATCGCATCTATGCCGGCCACTTCGAGATCGCAGCTGCACACAAATTATAGGATTAAACTAAAGAAATATTGTAGTTGCCGCTATATTTCCCCCTGTCTGTTCCGAACCCTCACCCTCTCCCAGCCCCCCCTGCATGTATAAACTCGTAGAGTATCCATGCATAATTCCACTCTTGCCCCATCAAGGTAGATTTTCTTCGTGCGTCGCCCCCTTCTACTAAAACTGGGTTATGTTTACTACAGGAAGCCCTACACTCCAAATATAGTATCTGGTATATGTACGAATGTGTTTAGAAACATCGCCAGCAAGACCCTAGTCCAACGGTTAAAAAAAATGCCTTGGCGCTCCGGAGAGGCCTGGAAGCCGGAATCTACGACGGGTTCGTTTTATGCTTCTAATATTAAAAAATTGAACAACTGGATTCGGTTCTTGCTGTTTGTGCTGGTTGGTTGGTTAGTCGTGTGTGCCGGAGGTAGGAGGTGTTAACGAAGCTCTCGCGGGGAGTAAGCGGGGCTAAACCAGCTGTTGTGGAGCAGGCATACGTGTGTCGGGTGTTTGACCGAAGATACACCCGAGTACTATTAATAGTACAGCAGTCACTGCAGTGTCTCATCCTCGATGGACAGTGTGGAGCAAGAACCCTCAACTCTTTCAGAACGGCAAAACATATTCCTCACTAACTCCAAGTAGTTTGTCCCCAAAAACGTGGGTGCAGTTCCAAAGGGGTTAAGTCTGACCTCCATCCTTCGCCACAACGCTGCTATGAATATGAACAGCTGCTAACATTTTGGGGGTGGCACGAGCCGGGGACCGGCGGGCGTTCAGACCGTCAGCGACCCCTTGTTCCTTGCACAGTAGTATACCGCTGTATTACGTCATCGCGCCAGCTGTGAGTTGAACATAATTATAGAAGAAGTGGTCGAAACGCCGATACTTCTGTTGCGTGTGGCGCGTGGTGCGTGTTCTACTCTTGATAGCAGTTTCTATTTTCCTCATGGGTCGGATGATCGGTGGTCAGCGACTCCCAACTCCCAATTCCCAATATTATAAGTAGCGAAAAAGATCCGAGGCCAGCAGCCAACAGGACGTTGTTATGTTACAGTATGTCAAGGCTGGTTTGGAGTTTGGTCTTTGTGCATTAAAGAGCCACTCCGGACTCTTTTTTTTTGTGTGCTTTGTTGATTATTCGAGTAAACAAAAATGTAAATTTATTTTTTTCAGCAGACGTTATACTGTTTCTATTATAGTATATACCAGGTATATTCTAGCGGTAGGAAACACGCCTTGCGGAAAACGTGATACCTCCTCAACCACCGCTTCGTTTCGCGTGGGTATGATATGTGAAGAAAGCTTATACCCACGGCCATATGTTTTGTACTCTATAAGGCCAGATCACTCTGTCGCATTCTTCAACCCGAAAAATGCTTCATAGACTAACGCTATAAATATAACTCTGCCGTCTATTGGTCAACGTGAATCTTGTACGAGTTCTCGCGCCACCGGTATCCTTTAAGATTGAACTTCGCGGACAATGCCGACCACTGGCATACCGACCGATGCCAGCCTATAACGGAGCCCCGCGTTCCCTACAGGAGGAGCGCCGCAGTGAAGTTGTGCGGGTTAGGGGCAGCAGAATGACCAAAACACAGGCATATCTGGACGGGATGCGAACCAACAAGGCGTACGTTTTAGTGATATACTTCGTATGCTGATAGTTCAAATAAGATTGGGCTGAACGTCAGCTTTCTTCAAATACCAACTTAGCGTCGCAGCTGGATTCGGTTCAGGAGGTATGCCGCTTTCCCCAAGGCGTATTTCATAGGCCTGTACTGTACTGGAGCGTAGGCCTGTATTATACTGGACAATGTATAGCTGCTGCGAAAACTATATTTTTTGCAACAAAAACGAAAAACAAGAAAAAAAAAATAATATATATATTGAGTTACAGCATGGCCGGCGCGGCCAGTTAAATCCTAGCCCCCCCCGTACGTCAAGGCTTTACGTAATGTTTGGGAGTTTGTGCTTAGTGCAGTGAGTACAAGGACCTTGTACTTGGCTCTGTCTTCGCTCCACTCCTCCTCGTATACCAGGTAAGGTATTATACCTGGTACTGTACATGACAGGAAGGAGAGCACAGACAGCAGTAGAGTAGAGTACCGAGTACGGAGACGCGTACAGACCCTCTGGGGTGATGCGCTGTATGCCGAATGCCGCTGGGTCGTCGGGTGTTGCGTAGAAGCGCAACAAGGAGAGAAAACAACAACAAACAACAACATGAACAACCAACAAACATAAACACGTGAACAACCAACAAACAACACAAACATAACACCAACACAACACAACAGTACGACAAAGAACACAACAGCAGGGCTGGGTGAGCGTACGATGATGCCTCGCCAGGTCGAGTAGAAGGATGGGCACACCATGTACGGGCACTGCGGTACGCCAGTATCTATGATACGATATGTGATACAATGGGATCCCCGGTTTCAGAGCGTCCGTGAGTAAGAGAAATCGGAAATCGGGCTTACAAGCGGTCAAATCGGCTTGTCACGTCTTGCGACGCTTATGCTCAAACCTACCAGTCTGTGATTGTGACGCCTATGCCAAAACCTACACCAGGTATCATATCATACTATACCCAATACCAGGGTACCAGGTACCTGGTATGAGATAGGGGCGGCACGGAAATAAGAGCGGTAACACTGGCCTGTTCCGAGGGACTCCTAAATCGGTAGCTATAAATCGGGTACGTCATTGAACTTGCAGGATACTGCTGCTACGAGTATTAAACGTAAAGCAGTGTACTGTACACATTTCTTCGCAGACTACTCCTCCGTAGTTGAATTGACAGCTGCCTTGACGAGTTTTAATGGTACGCGTCGTACTGCGTAGCAGCAAAGCAAGAAGAGCGGGTTTTTCAAATTTGCGAAGTCCAGGCGTAGATTGTAGATTGTGATGATTGCTGGACTTCTGATCGATACATGGTGGTAACGTAATAATAACAGTACGAGTTCGCGAGTAAACTCTTCCTCTCTCGCTCTTTTGGGCCGAGTGGATTGTGGATGCGCCGCGCTGCATCGTCTTGACATAAAACAGGCACACCATCATACAGGCAACAACAGGTGTTGAACATATCAAGGGATCTGGTATCTGGGACACGCTCATATGATACCAGGTAGGAAACTACGAAACTACCAGGTACTGTACAGCACAGCAAAAAGTATATACATTCAGCAGAGCATTCCAGGCATAAAACAGCAAGCAAAAGCAGTGAAATATACTCGAATTAGATATAGGAAATGGATGTTCAATCGAAACACGTACACAACGCAAAAATTGCAACGCAGCAGCACACCCTCAATAATGGCAGCTGTACGCGCACTTTTTGCCTACCTCTGAATCCAACGATAACCAGCAGCCCTTCACACGGCATCCTGTCCTCATTGCGCTGCTGTGTGCTGTTGTGCGAATAGAGAGCAGTTTGATGCTTAGAAAGGTGCGGCAAGCTGACAGAAAGAGAAGAAAAGAGTTCAAACTATTTTGTAGGCGTTTCTGTCCGGGAGAGCTTGTCATCTTCCCCTGTAGGTAGTGCAGGACTCCACGGCGCTGGCGCAACGCATTTCGTGCGCTACGCGCGTGTGCTACGCCTAATGAAAATCAATTCGAGTTGGAGGCTACTTGTACACATACGTGTCTGCTCTCAGTCCCCGGTAACAACTGCTGCTGCTGTGCTTCTTCACGCCGCTTCGCTGGCTGTGTGTGCGTGATACTTGGCAAGTAAATATGTCAGGAGACGGCAGTTTTATGTGTCGTCAGTCACACCGGCAGGAGACAATATACTAAACCTAGTATAATACGTCTAGACGGCCGTCCGTTACAGGCCAAAGCTGCCGTCTCCTAATATCTTTGGTGTGCGATCCAATATCCGATGCTATTTTGTATTTTCACCTGATTTTTTGCGTTGATACGCACTACTACGGACGTATATATTAGGACTCCGAATTCGGCGGACGGACGTGTTCCTTAGCCTGCAGCGCATTTTTAGACATGTATTACTACCGGTAGCATTTTTGGAATCGGAGTTGATATCGTCGAGCAATCCCATGCCGAGATATAGTCCCGTCACGTAGGGAGATATTTCGATACTTCAGTGGTCTATACGAAAGTCCGAAAACTCGGTGCTGACGCTGAAACTCGGTGTGGGCATTACCTGTGGCATGGCGAAACGATCGGTGTCCTGATAGTATAATAAAACCTGATTCACTCTCTATCAAGAGAGAGCATCTAAAAATCCGATCCTCGGACAGGATCTTTTCGTTCTTGCGTATGTACGCACGTGCCCCTTGCTTTGCGCCAAAGAAGACTCCGTCGAGTTTCTCGAATAGACTGTGCGCGGGGTTACCGAGAATCAGAGACTGCGCACTGTTTCCTAAAACATATTTTTTGTCGATATGGTAACAAACTCGCACCAACAAACTCGAACCGATTAGCAGTAAGGTCGAGATGATTATACATACATAGATGGCCAGGGGGAGGGGAGGGGGACCCCTGGCTGCTTCCAAAGAGTGCGTTGTTGTTTGTTGTTGTCGTAAGA
>JBBMKB010069844.1:0-27799 GCA_037833945.1 Alaria marginata
AAAACCTTCAGTAGTCAACTGACTACTACTACTGACTACTGACTACGTCGACAGCTGTCGTTTACCTTTTTCATAATAATGATCATTGGAGTTTGTGTGTTCTGTCTTATCGTCCTTTGGTTTTTGGGCCGTCTTTGTGTTAGGTTTGAGGCTCCCTTGGAGCCTCTTCAGGTGCTGACATGGATACTTCTGCTCCTCATTGTGGGAGGATTCTACTCCCTCATTATCCCTGGACTATCAGCTCCTTGGTCTATTATTGCTGGCGTGGTATACGGAGTGATGGCCTTGTCGACAGTGGCAGCCGGGGTGATCGCCTGCCTGAAAGACCCGATCGACCCGAATGTCCGCCGGTTCCACCAGGTGGGGTTGCAGTTGACGGATGCCTGGTAGTTGATGGTGGGTGGCCATTTCTGATTTGTCGTTTTTACTTGACTTGTTGAGGCAGGCCGACGGCGTGCTTCTTTTGTAGCGATTAAATTATTGATTTGCGGATGTTGGGTTTTGGATGCTTCTGCTAAATGAGTCCACTGCTTGTTCGTACCCGTACGAACTACGAGGTATCTGTGCACGAGGTGGAGACGCTCTGAGAAGACCCCTTCCTCTCCTGTCCCTCTCGTTTCGTGAACACGCGTTTATTGCTCGTATCATATACCTGGTATATATCATGCTCGTCCGTACTGCTTGTATCGATAGGGCCAAACTGCGGCTGGGTCGGCCGCGGACAAGACCTTTTGTTTCCTCTGCCAGCTCCACGTCAACAAAGGAAGTCGCCACTGCCGCTATTGCGACAAATGCGTCGACAGATTCGACCACCATTGCAAGTGGTGAGTCCCACTGCGCCCGCCTATGATACTTGCGAGTGTGCGCGTTGTCGATGACCACAGGCAGATTCCTCGACATTATACGAACACTCTGAAAGAGACACGCCCGAGAACTCCCAAAACGCCTCAAAAACGCCTCCTTTCTTGCAAGTTTTTTTTTCTATTCTTTCTTTGGCACGGTCGTGGTCCCGCGTTAGGGGGGTACGTTTTGTGTGGGGCCTCAGTTTGTCTTGTTTGTGTACGAGAAGTGTGCGTGTTGTCGGTATCCACAGGCAGATTCCTCGACATGATATTTTCACGAAAATTCTGAAAAACAGGGGACAAAGCTGAGAATACCCAAATGCCTCCTTTCCTTCTAGATTTTTATCTATGACGTACCAGGCGAGGGCGCACGAATATTTTTTTCCGACACCACACGTCGAATTATTCAACTTCGAGCTTCAAGATAGGGGCGGGGGGTACTTGGCACCGTCCCCTCCCTCTACGCCTGAGCAGTAAGTATACAAAACTTCAACTAGAGCACGGTAGGGAGCCACCCCCCCCCCCCGGCTTGATAGAAAGCCTTCCATACCACTGAAATAATACTATCTAGGCTACTCGCCGCATCTGCGCATAGCTGGCAGTGCGGCGACCTGTAGGCCAGCTATGCTCAGATGCGGCGACTACAGCAGCAGCAGCAGTAGAGAGTGCTGCAAAGGAGCTATGAGCTCGCTCGAAGGGTTTGGTGGCATCACACGAGGCACCTGCTGCTGCGGGGGTACATACACCCCCTTACTGCGGTACTGTACAGACGGTAGAGCAGGTACAGCAGTAGTCGTACTACACTGCTACTACAGTACTGTACAGTATCACCATATGTGGTAACTTTTTTGGACGACGAGTAGGTGCCCCTGCCTACCCTGGTGGCCCTGTTAGTAACTTATACTGCACTGCTGCTTCTACGTGCAGACCATAGGTGGTGTATCGATGCCCGGAGCTGAGTACCAGTAGAACACTGCGAGGCGTTCCTTTTTGTGTTACAGGTTACCTTACCGTGAGGACGTGACCACTGCATGTATTAAACGAGCTGCTGCTGCGGGTAGACCCTCTTATTTCTGCCGTCCAGAACTCGTGGTCACTCTTTTGCAATGCCAGGCTGGGTCGAAGAACGGTAAGACTAATATTATGCTGAATTCCGGGTACATAACAGGGATGCATGCATTTACTACACGACCGCACAACAAAGCAGCTATAACCAGAACACTACCAGGTATGTTATATACGGGAAGCAACGAATTAGAACGCCTCTTTGGCACTGTAAACAAAAGCCAAAAAAAAAACGGTTGAATATTTTTTTTCAGGGGTTTTGGGCGGGGGAGGGGGGTAGTGTGGTGTATGATATCCAAATCCCCGGACGCTCCTGTACCAGGTATGAGATATTTTATACCAGTTAGTCGTTCTCCCGCGCTTTTGCAGAACCTTGTAGTCGTGCAGGGCCCCAATTTATCCCACTGCGGCCGCCGAGGAGTACGAAAAACGTGCGCGTTGTCGATATCCACAGGCAGATTCCTCGATATAATATGATATGATAAGAAAATTCTGAAGAACAGGGGATACGGCCGAGAATACCCAAAATGCCTCCATTCGTCCAAGAATTTAAAATGTTGAATTTTATCATTATTTATCGTACAACGAGTCGTGGTCCCCCGTTACTCGTACGTGTAGTGCGGGCCCTAGTTTCGTGCGGGGCCCCAGTTTAGTGCGGCAAAAATCGCTTGTCACGGCCTCGTCCTACAGGGTACAAGGTACCTACTATCCCGGGATAGTTCGGGGTCCTTCTTTTAGTTCGAGTATTGCCGTCTGGCAAGGCACCGCACCAATGAGGGACCCCGAGTACATGCGAATACAGCTTTGATAACGTTGTTCTGAAAATGTTTGCCATCCGACAATTTGACGTCGATCACTCATAGTCGTACGCAGCTATTTAAGCAAAGCCTTGGGAAGCCAAACATAGAAATCTCGTATATAAGTGATAATCATTAATCATTTATATAGATAGGATACACTCCTTTCACTGACGGAGGGGCTTGTTCCGCTCCTGCCACTGCTGTCGCAAGCTGTGCCTATTTGCGAATTCTACATAATTGTCCGTAGTAGGGCACTATTATAGTCTAGACTATTACGTATTATTTCGACTATTAATAGTTTTTAAAAAAGTTTTTGATGCACAGATGGACAAATCGAGTACTGAAATCCCAGTTGGATTTTGATTCCACTCGTTTATGTGATATAACAACAAAAAGTAGAAGATGCCTTCCTGTTGTAATCAAAGCAAAGGTCAAACATTTTCGAAGCCCGCTGGGCGCTCCAGGTATTTTCCAGAAGCGTCGTCGCGTCGTTGTCTATTTATAGAAGTTAACCCGACTTCTATTTGCGGCGTTGTTGTCATAGTTTATCTGCTTGTCTCTGGTCTTTCGCTCGTTTTCGATTTGCACAGATGCGTGGGCTATTATATTCGTAAGCTACCCCTTACATTTTGGCAGCCTGGAGGTGCTTTTAATACAGAGACCAAAGACGATGATTATCTCACCCCTCGTATTAATATACAGCTGCTTCCGAATAAATACTACAGTAAATACGAGTACAAGTACTGTAACTCCATGTTTTAGCGATGATGATCGGGCGAGATTGTCGGTAACATCAGTACTTTCGTCTCCACCAATAAATAGGTAGAATATAAACACGGGAGCTTGCATACACACTTCCAAGGGACTCGCAAAAGCTGCATTCTCTAGTCCCGTCCCAATCTTGCCAACTCGTTGCAAACCTGCGCGGTTACAGAATGTCCACGAAATTCACCAAGATACAGCAATACTTGGCTCTCATGTCGGTAGCCGGCCTATCGTAAGGAAATTTGGTCTCCAATCTATGCGGTGCGTACTAAATGTCTATTCCTTCACAAACAGTAAACAGTATACGAAGGATACCCAAGATATACATTTGCAAGTATCTTACCAATGTACGCCACAGAGCCCACGTTGGAATTAGGGCACAAAGTTCAGGCTCCCCAATGTTAATGTTAGCGATTGCACCAAGTGCACTGTAGTTTTTTAACGCTTACTGAAAGTTATTAACTAAAGTCAACCGCCTAGGCCTACGGCTGTACGGTGCAAGAGGTTGCAACAAACGTAGCCACGTCATACATGTACTACTTCCGAGTTTCAATTGAGCTTTTGACCCTCGCGTGAACCCGCTTGAACACTTTTCTCGTGGCGACAGGCTCAACAACTGCATCGGCCGAAGCAACTATAGGTTCTTCGTCGCTCTTTTGCTGTCGACGTTCTTCATGACTTCCATCCAGCTGGGGCTGTCGGCATGGTTCGTCGTTAAGTTCCACTCATCGGGCAACCAAGAATTCAGCGACAGAGGTGACTTTTTTCGATTGTGCCCCTGCTTCGAGTCGCTCGTAGATCATGTCTCCCGGCGAATGTTTCGTTGCGAATTGACAAGACCAATGGTATAGTTGCCTCTGGTAGCGTGTATCTCGTCGGCGTTATAGCGTGCGTGTTCGTGACGACAACCGGTCCCAGTCGGGTACCGTGCTACGTGCAACAGGCGATAGCTGCTGTGGTGCTGGACTTGTCTCGGAACTGAACGCGGAAAGTATATTATCAGCGTAGTATTGTTGGTTACTCTGAACCTGGTAATGGCCTTGTTTATGGTGGCGTCCAAATTCCGTTTGTCCGACAAAGCGGGTAGCCTAGCGGTGGTTGTTTTCGTGCTCAAGTTTTTTTGACACTTTGCTTTGGGTGGTCACTTACTCCACTCGTGCTGCTCCTCCGTCACAGTCGAGGAGGAATATGGACGATTAGGTACGACGGGACACATCGTACTGGTGTACATATTTAGCGTGCTGGTTCTGCCCTTCCTGGGGCTTTTGGCGCAGCTACTAGGGTTCCACGTCATGCTGAGTAAGTTGTTGGCTTGCATCCGTTCGTGTTTTCTGTCGTTGGTATTGTCTGTATGTTGTGCTTTGCGTTGCTTTGGGGGGGGGATCTGCGTCGCCGATACATCCATGCCATGAGCGCAGCGATAAGGCCAGGAATCCTCGCAATCGAAACTCGTGTTATTTATTCACCAGGCCCAAGGGGGCATCCAAATCGATCCACAGCAATAGTGTCAAGGAAAAGCACGAACGCTTAATGCTCCAGACCCGAAGCGCGGGAGGAAAGGGCCTGCACCTGCGCCCGTGCAGAGCGAGTCCACTGCCAGTACGGGCGACCGGTTGAGTGCGGCCGATGGTATGGTTCACCAGTGCAGCGGTGGCTTCTTCGCGCACCCCTGGCGTACTCCTCGCCAGACTATACATTTCCAGTCGCGCCTCCATCAGGTACATCTAGGAAGGATCCGCACCGGCACCTGATTGAGACGAGAGTACGGATACACCTATCCGCAGCTGCACCTGATGGAGACGCGAGTCAAGATGTATAGTCTGGCGATAAGTACGCCAGAGGTGCCCGAGGAAGCCGCTGCCGCAGTGGTGGGCCAGGCCACCCCCCAAGTGCAGTATGCTGAGACTAGTTGAAGATGGATGTGATATGCGTCCAAAACTTGCAACGATGAGTTCAGTAGGGCATTGTAGGTCATACCCGGGTACCCGGGTAGGTACCCATGTCCAGAGTATGTACCCTTAAAAAGTTCCGAAAACCACGCCGGGATTTTCTGTAGTCAAGTTACCGGTGACCAGTCTCAACCACGTCCTATTATGAGAAAGGTATAACATCAGCCGTCGGCGTATAGCTTACTAACTGAGGGTTTATTTTCCTGTATGCGCTTCTTCCATGCAGTCTCGCAGGACTTGACAACGTACGACTACATTGTGCAAGAGCAGCGGAAAGAGCGGGAGCGGAGGGAGCAGCGAAGAAAGCTGGAAAAGGTATTCGCGAGCTGCTCTCAGTGTTTTTGTGCCGCGCCTTTGCCATGCTATTTGCTTTGTCATGAGATACCTCGGGAGGTGCCACGAAAACCCCGTGGATTGATCATACACTTCAGGTCGAATCTTGGTGCTGTTTCGACGACACGGTTAGGGTGCTGTCGCTTGGCAATTGCCTTCCTGTACGTGAGGGTCCTTTGATTTATGTGCTTGTATTACATGTTTGTGTCATGTGTATGGCTGTGACGGATATGTATGGTGTTGCACGGTATGGTTCGATGGTCGACTGCACATACAAATCTCGCCGAGGGTAGTTCGAGCAAATCTTCGAACCTTATTATGTAGTCCATCCAGTCGAGAAAAGCTGAGACTTTGGACGAGACTAAAGACAAGGATGGTTGAAAGTCGTCACCCACGGCCTATGATGTACAGGTATATTTTGAATTTTCCGAATAGCGACGCAACAACCCTGCATGACCTCCCCAGACGACCGGGTATTTTCGACCAATCATAATTTTCCTTCCGCACAAATTGACCTATAGAAAGATCGCGGGCACCAAATACCTGTTTCTTTTTCTCAGCGCAGTACCTTGGCGGGGGTCGTTTTGTTTGCCTTGCCTCGCCTTGACCATACCTTTTTCTCAGCGCGGTACGTATATATATATGGGCCGCTTGGTTTGCCTTGCCTCGCTCCCCTCAACTCGATTTCACTTCATTCCCCGCAACTCGCTTTGACCTTAATTCCCCGCAACTCACTTTGACCTTAATTCCCCGCAACTCAAAATTAATGCAGGAACGCGGCGGCAGGCATCCCGCGGCGGTGTGCTGTAACGGCATGCTCGGACGTGGGGAAAATACGGGAAACCCGATTCCGGTTCAGGGGAAGGCACCGCAGAGTTTAGTCCCATGACACATTTGGGAGCGGCCGATCGAGAGTGTCAATCAACAGAGTAGCGGTTGATCGTTTTTGGTGGGTAAACGCAACCAGTTGCTTGCGTTTACCCCGCGTTTTCCCCCGCACCATTAAGAAACACACGGAACGGGAATTGTAATATGTACAGCTAGGAGTTAGTTACGCCGCACTCGAGAGTTCACCAAACTCTGGTGTCTCAGTTGCTTGAGTAGCACTACCTGAAAAATAATTTCGAGTATTTTTCGGAAGGAGCTACGCGGGGGGTGTTCTGCGATTTTTTCGACAGGCGACGCCTTACGGGCTTTCTATTGAGAGGTGTTGGTTTCCATCGTTCTGGAGCACCCGAAACAGTTGGCCAAAAATTGCCGGGCAGTGAACGGGATTGACTTCCCACCGGTCGGAACCAGGATTCCAACAGGGTGCCGTATAACACGCGAGATAACAGCCCCCTTGGGTTGAATTTCAGAGCCGATTTTCTCCAAACCCAGGCGGGCATACACTGCGAAAATGGCGGCGCCGGGAAGATTTTGTCGAAATATTTGCATAGACACATTGCTTGGCGTTTGCTTTCTCCTCCAAAAGTCGTGAGCGGGGTGAGGGTTGCGTGTGTTACCTTGCATGTCTCATGCGACACAAGTGGACAAGGGAGACTCTGCCGACTTAATGGTTTGGTGTTGTGTTTGCAAGCGTTGAATAAACACCCGTTACCAGCCCAAGCAATATGCGTTCGGTACGTACTGCTTGCGATATGTGCACCTCTAGTCGTAGCTATGTCGAGTCGCGTCTTTTAAATACAGTAGTAGTACGATACCAGGTTTATTTCGCCCTAGCAGTTTGACTTTTATTTGTCGAGTGTGAAAGCCGCTCTTTACGCGCGCAATATTCTTTGTTTTTACCACTCGCATGCAGGCGCGAAGAAAGCGCAAGCGTGCCTCACGGGGCTAAGCAGTGAGTAAACTCCACTACTTGTACGTAGCCTATTTTATTTGTTTGAAAAGTCCTTGGCGGGATTGGACGTGTTGTCGTAGGTTTCGAGCGCGCAGATACATGCCGTATCTGGAGTCAGTTGTATTTTTTTACATGTTGAACGTTGGGAGCATCTGGCCGTGTTCATGTGATTTGTAATTCGTCTGGGGGTATACATTTCCTTTCTGAACCATTCCGTAGGCACGCCAGAGCAACGTAACATCTCCAAAGGGTCCGCTTGAGCTCGTGGCTGGCCGTCATATTAGGTGTGCTTTCACGGTAATAGATGAGGCATTAATGTATTTATACACAATACTTCCACGGTAACATGTTCGTTGTCAGGGCCGTCCCTTGATTTTTTACGGGGACACATACAATCCGCCAAGGGCGAGTGATGCCTTGGCCCTCGTGCGCCTTCATAACATTGCGTATATTATGTTACTCTTGCAACGCGGAGAATTACGCTGATTTTGCGAGGATTTCCGCCCGCAAACGTGACCCTAACCTTTAAGTTTGCGAGACATTACCGCCCGCAAACGTCCGCCCGCAGACGTGACCCCAACCTCTAAAAAACAAGGCCAATCGTGGCTCGATCAAGTACGGCGGCCTATTAGAGGTCACGTGCCACTGTCCTTCGTGTGCCCAGAAGCCTTCTTGCTGTCGTTAATCATGAACTGACGATGGCGTTTCTTTCGCACGTCGTACTTGGATACGGTTGCGATGGAGTCGCGACGTGGCGCCCTTGACTCAAGCTTGCGGCGGTCCGATCTGCGATCTCGCTTCATGTTCAGCATCCAATCAGCCACCTGCAGCGGAGAGCACGCGAGTTTTCCGGATTTAGCCATCACGTGAATCGACGAATGGCTTCATTTTTCAAGGCTTGTCTCACAAATGAAAAAAAAATGTGTCCCCCATTCAGCAGTCTAAAACTAGCATAAGTTACACTAACTCTACAAACATGCATACCAGGTATAAGTTAGACTACTGTACATAAAATATAAAAGTAGGGTAAAACCACTGTTGTATACCAGGTAGTAAGGAATGCGACATGAGAACGGCGCAGTTTTTGTTCACGCCCACCAAAAAAGAAGCAAACAGCGAATATGCGCGAACTGCGTGCTCGACGCTGTTTTTTATTTCTAGACCGCCGTTGAGCTTCCACCAGTAGGTGTGGGGGTATACAGATTCCTCATAAATATTTCAGAATCATTTATCTTTTTTTTTCCTCTCCTTTTAGTGTTACGATTCCCAGAAATCGGATTAAAAATAAATTGTGGATCTAAAATCGATGAAAAATCGATGAAATTAACATATCCGCGGGCTCAGCAGCAAAATCAGCTATCATATAACTCGCCAAAATCCTCAAAACCACGTACGCGGGAAAGAAAACTCCCATGGTTGGACCTTCGAGTTCTGCTGAGGGGGTAGCCTTTTCTGAAAGGCGAGCGAGCACACCAGGCATCTTTATCTCTCGGGTGTCACTCGTCTCCATGGTGTGTGTACGGAGTTCCGGCGCGTCGAAAAACAGACAATTCAGGCCGAAATGGCTCTTTGACGCCCCAAAAGCGTCTCACGTAGGGTAACCCCTCGCATTCATGCAAAACTACATATCGAGCGCTGTACTCACGCGAGGTTGTTCGAAATAAGTATCCCGAGGTGTACCCTAAACGTCAGCAGTAGTGGGATCATCGTTCAGTCGGGGGAATACTTTCCAGCAGGGAAAATGAGACCCATACCGCGAGCATCAAAATACCCACCCAAAGCAAATTTGGCGCCGGTCTCACCATAGGAATTTGCTCTGTTGCCCGTCAGCTACAGCAAAAGGTGTCCAACTCAGGGCAACTGGGCGAACCGCATACAAACGAGGAGAATCCTCTCAGCTCCCAGTGAGCTATCTGGTCCAAGAAGGCTCGCACGTAAATACGCTCGGGCACGATTTTTCGACACACACACGACAAACAAGCCCGATAACTTGAGCGACGATCACACTTGAGTCATGTGGTCGTGCAGACTTCAGGGGCTGCGATGGTGCTGTGGCCGCTGAGATCTGGATGTTCCTCAAACTGGGTCGCTGTAAGAATGCTGTGATTTTGCGCATCTTTGAGGCAAGATTCTTCCTTTTGAACCTAGAGGAAGATGTTCATCGGTTCTTCCGGCAAATGAATGTTTTTGAAAAAACAAAAAAAAACTTTGTTTTTAGGGTCTGAGGCCGGTGCTTATGGAAAGCCGATAGTTTACCAAAAAAGTTTTGAAGCTTTTTTTAGGATTAATTGCTGAAACTTTCTTCGTACGGGTCGCTGTGGGGAAAAGAGGAAAACAAATATTTTGTTTGGTTCTTTTTTAGTCAAGCGGCCCAATTCGCCAATTTTGATGAAGGATCGGTCAGCGTTGTCCAACAACCATGATTGGCCTTCCATCTCGAGATAGAGACAACCCACTACCAGCTCTCTTCGTTCCGGACAGGGCCACATGAGTATAAGTGGCAGCGCCGAAGAGTTCACGTGGATTCATGCTCTAGGGAGCGAGAGGTCGCCCGCCAAGGCCTGTGGTCTTTGTAAAAATACTCTCAAAAATCATTTTTCCGCCCGTTGGGAGACAATCGAGAGTTTTTTGTCTCTGTTTCCGACACTCCAGCCGCCAAATGTAATTTTAACAGCAGCCTAGCCGGCGCCCGCTACACATCACCGGCGGTAGTGTTAGCACTGTACACCAAGGGTGGGTCAGAGCCCCTAAACGAGCTCGCCACGTTCAAATCTCATGGCGCTGTCGTTGATTTCGTCGAGCGAACCATGTCGAGGTCACGAAATCTCGCCGCGTCTAATCCAACATTTGCTTGAGAAATCCATTTTTTCCGGAAAAGTGGAAAGTTTCAAAAGTTTTTTCTAAAAAGTTGGGCCCATAGCGGACCGTCCAGGCAAAATTTGGCTGGGATGTTCGGAAATTTAACTTTTTTTGTAAACTATCGGCTTCCATATGCACCGGCCTGACTTAACGATTAAAAAAATCCAATTGGAAAAATATTTTCCAAAAAGGATTAGATTTCGCGAAAAAAACTGATTTGTTTCCTATCAGGAAAGGGCGCATTGCAAGCGGATTGATCTTCAAATATGTGTCAAATCGGAATAACGCAGCAAGTCACACAACGCCCTGCTGACGAACACCGACGAGAGTAGACGAGAGCGACGGCTTGCGTCGTCGCGAGCGCGCCGCACACAGCCTCGACTTTTTTTTGGAGGCCCAGGCTAGGAAGCTGACACCCTCAGGGTTTCTATTGATAGGATGGGCGCGAAGAGCCCCAAAACGCCACGCGCGCAGCAGCAACGGCGATGAAGCTACCGAACTCTTGCGCGAAAACACGTGTTTTTGGCTCGTTAGGTCGATTTTCGTGTGGCTTGGCCGATCGAGGTGGTTGAACAATTGGGCTCGCGGCCGCTATGATCTTTTTTGAGACGCCGCCGCCGGGGTACGATGTGCTATGGTCTGTAGGCGCGTGCGCCCCGGTCGCCTCTCGTTGAGATTCGCGTTTTGTCGCCTCGATCGTGGTCGTCGACACGGCCAAAAACCGCGCCTGGCTGCCCCGGGTGTGTTGTCCCACCATGAACATGCCACGTCAAGTTGGGCCAACTCCCAATTTGGATTTGGATTTACCCCCAAATAAGTGTTTCAAACCATTTCATTTTTTTCGTCCAATTAAAATTGCATACACCCCGAAATCGAATTATGTGATGATGGTGCAGTGCGTATTTCGGCCAATCAAATCCAAATTAGAAATTAGATTTTACTTTTTTCCAAATAGGATTCATTTTTAATCGTCAAGTCAGGCCCTTACGGAAAACTGTGTTTTTGTGTAGAATGTCCGATATACCCCCTTAACCCTTTTACTAACATACTGATCCAGCACTACTTCCAAGTAGCTTGTCCCCTAAAATGATGGTGCAGTTCTACTTTAAAGGGATTTAAGGAGCCGCGCCGTTTTTTGTGTTGTGTGTTTTTGTTGATTGCTCGAGTACAAATAGCTGTAAAAATATTTTTTTCAGCAAAGCCGTTCTATTTCTAGTGTATATATTTTCGCCGTAGGAACAACGCCTTACGGAAAACGTGATACCTCCTCAAGAACAACTTTGTTTTTTTCGATCTTGATACGCGAAGAAGGCTTATATCCACGGCAATCTTTTTTGTACCGGTGCCAGATCACTCGGAATCATGGTTCAACCCAAAAAACGACTGAGAGACTATCGCTGTAAACAGCACCCTGCCATATATTGGTCACCCTGAAAAACATACGAGTTCTCGCGCCACCGTTGTTGTTTAACATTGACCTTCGGTGACAATACCAACCACTGGCATACCGACCGATGCCATCCTCTAACGGAGCCCCGCGTTCCTTACAGCATGAGCACAGCAATGTAGTGGAGCTGCAGAATACCAAAATTCAAGAATATCTGTACCGTATGCATAACACACCAAGGATTACACTTTGGGATATACTGAGTATATGCTTGTCGTTCAAAATATATTGGGCTGAACATAAGCATTCTTTCAAGCCCTTATGAGCGTCTGAACAAGGGGTGGTTCGGGAGGGATCAGGTTTCCGTAAGGCGTGTTTTGTAGCCTCTATTTAACTGGAAATAGTACCAGCTGCTGCGAAAAAAATAAATAATACAAAAGTAAATAAAAATGAGAAAAAAAAAACATACCAGGTACTAGGTAAGGAGTTACAGTATGGCAGGCGCGGCTCCTCAAATACTGAACGAAATGTACGTCTCTGAACCAAGACGGTCATCGCATGGGAAGAACGATGGCAATTCGGTACGAGGGACTCCCCTCTCACACGCCTCGTGCAGGTGCAGCGCTCACCTCACACCCACTCTGCCGAATCACGTTGGCGATGCTGCGAAGAGAGTCCATGTCCGACTCCGTGAAGAGGGTCACCGCCACACCACCACGACCGGCGCGGCCCGTCCGCCCAATTCGATGAATGTACGAAACGGCGCTCTGCGGGAAATCGTAGTTGATCACCATGTTCACCCCCTGTGATCGGTATAGAGGAAACGTATCGCACACATATCACAGTTCAGTGTTGGAGATGGTTTTGAAAACGACGGCAATCGATATTATATGATCGCCGGCGAAAACAGGGCGATCTCGATATTTTTGGCGATCTTCGAAAAAAGGGTCGATCTCGATGCGATGTCGATCTCAATCACAGGCGTTTGTTTGCTGGCAAATTACTCTCAGAACCACGCCGAAAACAACAACCTTGCGCGTTTACATCGCGGGGAAGATTACGCACCTTGAAGTCGATGCCCCGGGCCATGAGGTCCGTGCAGATGAGGACCCAAATTTCGCCGGTCCTGAAGCGTTCGATGATCCGATCGCGTTGGTCCTGTGACGCATTAGAATAAAAAGCAGGACCATGGAAAATTATGCCCACTTGAGCGCCAAGACATGCTGTATAATCTCTCTGAACCTTCAGATTGGTGTCGATGAGGCCTTCCCTCGAGTCGGAGGTTGGGGATTGATTGCTCTTAAGTTTTCTCGATGTCCGTCTCCGAGGGTCCGTTTGTATCTTGTTGACAGTTTTTTTTTAATGTAATAGTATGCGACGAAAGGTAACCAACGTTGTTGCCACAGGTTTGTCAACAAACGTACGTACAGGGTGGGCTCGTTGCCTCACAGCCCACAACAATCGCCTTCTCGATGTACAGCATACCTTAGGTATGTTTACGCTAGTCGTAGAATAGTTGAAATTTTACAGCTGGCTGCGCACCTGCGTCCGACTGGCATGCATGACGTCCGTGTTGATCCCGTCGTACACAAGCTCGTGAAAAAGCGCCTGTAAGGGGAAAATGAGGGTTATGTTGACCTCTTTCAGCTTCTTACAACCACGTTTTGGGGACAAACTATTTGGAATTAGACTTATAAATTAACACAAACACTGCAAGTATAGCGGTAGTAAAAGGACCGCTGGGTGAAAAAAAAGAACAGAAAGACATGAAAATCGAGGGCACCGAAGCCACCAGCAGTGAGCCGGTCGGCATACCTGAGCACGGTCTTTGGACTGCAAGAAAACCAGAACAGGGGGGCGTAGTCCTTCTTGCACCAGCTGCCGGATGGCCAACAGCTTGCCCTCTTCCCTGCCGACGTACATCAAGCGCTGGTCGATACTGGCCGCTCCGGCATTGTCACTACCCACAGTGAGGAATACAGGATCGCGGAGGACGCTCTCTGCCAGTTCCTTTACCTGCGACGACACACGAACCAGTCAGTAGGTAACGTCAGCAGTCAGCAGAGGCTGGGGCCCCTAGGCCCCTAGGGCGGGGGGACAGTTTGTACCACAGGCCACCACATGCGTTCATGTGTGACTACTGCAAGGGCAAGCCCTCCCGTGTATCCACAGGGAAGAAGTCGGGTTTCTCCCCGGCCAGTTTCAAGCAGGTGGTGCGAGGACAAATTAGCTTTGTCCCCTCAAAGGGATTGTGGAGCGAGTGAACGGAATAGCCTTATCCCAGCTTGTCCCCACAACTCGCCAGTATGTACTGTTGTACCCGGTACTCATTACATCATTAAATAAGTATAGTTCGTGTACCTCCGTGCTGTGATAGCCGCGGCTGCTGTTAGCTGTTAGTCTCTCTTTGACGTCACAACTACTGTTTGGAGTTGCTTGGTGTATTTCCTTTGACCCCCTTCTTTCTTGGACATCACAGGACTGCAAACTCTCCCGGTACGTCAAAAGCTTGATCAATAGCGATCCATTAAAACCGAGGTACGTCAGGAACCGACACCAGTCAATGTACACACAGTCGTGACCCCGCGTTCGTGCGGTATCCTTTAGCGCGGGGCCCCAGTTCAGGGGCGTGAAAAACGCTGGTCACCTGTCACGACCTCGTCCTAGGGAGTACCGCACCAGTCTAGGATAGGTCGGGATCCCATTTTAGTGCGGACGTCATCATCTGGAAAGGAACCAAACCTAACGAGGGACCACAACTACTGTAACACTCGTGAACTCACTTTTTGCCCGATGGTCGCGCTGAACAAGGCTCTCTGTACTTGTCGGTGGGAGCAGGCAGCCAGCACCTCGTCCACCTGCCCTACAAAAGCTTTGTCGCTTCCACCATCCCCTGCCCCCGCGTCGAACAACTTATCAGCTTCGTCGAGGACCACCATCTCCACGCTCGCCAAAGACACCGCTCCCTCTCTCACGAGCGACACAAGCCGCATGGGGGTCGACACCACGATATCGTACCCAAAGAGCGCCTTCTTGCTGTCCGTACCAGCTGCGGCGGCGGCTTTGGCGGCGCCCGCTTTAGTCAGCAAGCACACGCGCAACTTTCGCCCACGTGAGAGACGGATAACGTCGCGTTGGATCTGGGCGGCGAGCTCGCGTGTCGGGGCCAGCAAGATGCCCCGGATACCGGATGCCACACCCTGTGCTCGCTGCACCCCCAGCTTAAGGATCATGGGCATGACAAAAGCAGCCGTCTTACCCGATCCCGTCGGCGCCGCCGCTAGCAAATCACGCCCAGCGACCAGTATAGGGACTGCCTGCATTTGGACAGGCGTAGGCTCCTTCCATGCCGATTCCTCAACGTTTTGAAGCAGCATACGTTTTGTTTGGGCCGCATCTTTCCCGGTGCCGCATGTTGGCATGTCGAGGAACGACTCAATTGGGTCGGGGACTTCTTCGCCTTTTACCTTGATGCTCATCCGTCTGCGAAAGCATGAGATTTCTTCTGCGCGAATCGAGCGAGCCCTCCCGTCTGCAGGCGCGTCGTGGTCGTGTGCGATGTCCTCGACCTGTCGATGTTTCCCAAACAGCGCTAATCCTGGAGCACCGCCTTTCAACTTAGAGGATTTTTCGCTGCGTTTTTCCATGCGCCTATAGCTGGGTTCAGCTGCATCCACTGCTGGTGCTGGTGTTGGTGCTGTTGGTGGTGCTGCTGGTGCTGTCGCTGTTGGTGTTGATGTAGCACGCCTTCTCTTGTTTCCGCCCCTGTCTCCGAAAAAGTTGATAGAGGAGGTAGACTTCACATCTGAAGGCCTTGCGCGCTCAGCCTTCCGCGCTTTCCCTGCGAATGCCGCACCACTCCCTAATATCTCCAGCAGATCACGAGAGGACATCCCTCTTCAACTCCCTAGCGTCTTTGCAGCTGTGGCTACCGATCGAAGCTTACTGCCACTGACTGACTTCAGCGGCGCTGCAATGTGCTATGTAGTGAGTGGATGATGTGCCTTCAGAAGCGAGGCAAAACGAAAACTGACAGTGCAGTACCGACGGAAAATTTTCTCACAGCAATGAAACCGTCAGAATTGCGATTCAAACTCTGCTCGTGCATGACTGATGAGCTTGCTTGTAGCGTTCCAGCCCGAACTCGTTACTCTTTATAGGACGATAGACAGCCAGCCTCCGCCGCTGCTATGGATGGAATACAAGAGCTTGTGCATAGTGTGGTGCGGCAATGTGCATCCCGAGGCGTGTCTGTATCGGAGGTTCTCGCGGCATTCGTGGCGAGAACGGTAAGTTTTTCCCGTAACTCCCTCAAGCAAGCAGCAAAGCTCAAGATGATGTTTGTTGTCCTCGCTCCCGATCATGAGAGGAACGCACACCAGTGGTCTATGGGTAGTACGAGGTAGCCAGCGCACAGTATACAACGAACACACCTCTCGATAGTCTCCTCTTGTTGATCCTGTGCCATGTCCGCGGGAGTTACCACTTTATTGGATACTTTTCTGATGGGCGAGCGGCTGAAAAACATTATGTGGGTTCGTAGTGGACTTTACGTCGACGACGGACATCCCTTTTGGGACCTCGAGTAAAGGGGCCCGGAACCGATAAGTACGATCTTACCAACTCTCGAGTGCAAGCGTGCAGCGGTTCGAGTAGTTTAATGCAGCGCGCGTTGCGTATACTTCAAAAGTGCGTTATCTTCTAACCCAGCAGCCGGGACTCTTTCCTTTGTGTGGCCGATACTGTAATCGTCAGTTTTCTCGACATCCCCCCCCCCTGAAGTTGGGCTCAATTCCCCCAATCTTCACTTTTTCTGATTTGAACAGACTCGAAGGTTTTTGATCGACCTCTGAGTAGTACATGGCTCGGGGAGCCCCGGCGATCAAGAATTGAACACGAAAATACAGCACTACTCACTACTGTAGATTACGATACACTGTAGTCACGGGCACGTGACTTATGTAGGCTAGTGGGTAGTAATATAACCAACAGATAGTCTTGCTTTTGATTTGGTGTCTACCCTCAACTTCACTGTGATCCGGGGAGTTGCCTGCTGTGTGCCCTATTGGCTGGGCCTTTCTTACGGGCGAGCGGCTTATCAGTCACAGTTCGTGTACGCAATGCCCTACCGCCCTATATACTCGTTTGTAAAATTCGAGAGTCCGCCCTAGTTATTGTACCTAATATTCACACCCGGATCGCCATGTAACCCACCCACAGGTCATTCAGAAGCCAGGGTTGGACGGGAAGCAATTATCCAGCTTAGATCAGCCTTTGACTCAAGAGGGTGTAAGCGACCTGATCGACCGGAGCGTTGACAGGCTCCTGGAGGTGGATTCCCCGTCACTTGAAACTATGAAGATGCAGGTTGCGTTTGATTCCAGCTATATAGCTGAGGAAGAAAGAATTACCGTTTCTTATCAACGGCGCAACGTGCGCTTAAGGGAGATGCAACGAACCATAGCAACAATGCGCCCCAAGGATGGGACCGATTTTGACGCTCTCACAGCTCTCCATCGACAGGTGCGTCGGGGCGATCCTGTAGTATCACGTCTTGTGTGTTGAAAATGCGGTGGGGTCTCTAAGGCTTTGTTGTATTATATTCACCACACTGCGAACATTATTAAGCACAGTTCGGGGCTGTGCACCGCGGGGTACGCGACTTACAGCACTGTAGGAGGTGCCGAATCCACTTATTGTTCGAGTAGGGGTGTTGAATGGCCCCGCGACATCAACTACCAGGCAGGGTATCAATAAAAGCATATTCCAACTCTGTCATGGGGGGGCACTATCATATGTATTCACCAGAAGTACGACTACTCGTACAGTATGACGCGTACCAAGTAGGGGTACGGCGCTACGTATTGCTTCAGAGGGTTAGTTCACAACTAACTGTTATCTGCAGGGGTTGGCGAAACAATTTATACGCGCCGTTTCGTACAAAAACACGATTTGAGTACTCGTGCCATAAGAGTTGACAATTCTGCGCGTGAGTCGTGCCATGCACATGTCAATGAAGGAGCATCGTGCTGCTCGGCGATGGGCTGGAAGACCCTAGCTACGGCAGGGGAGTACCCCCATTTTCATAACCGGGATAAGGCATCTAGCGCAAGCGGCCTTGTACCTCACTCAGAAACAGACTTCAAAATACTTGGTTTCAAGCGGAATAAAAACCAACTGCATGGCATGGTGGTGCCTATTGGGAAAAAAATATGACGGCCCCTCGCGCGAGTGCTCCTGGGCATTGGACTAAGTAAAGGCCTTAAGACTGATCCCCCTACCGTAACCTTCGTCGGGAAACACCTCAACCGATTTTGTGATGCGTCTGCTCATGTTCTATTTACCCACAGATATTCTCCTACCTCCTGCGCCACACAAGCGACGAACCCAGAGCAGGCCGAGGAGTCGAGCGGGAGGTGGCCGCAGCCTTAGAGAGCGTGTTCCCGCGTATTAGCCTCAAGGCCTTTATAAACCTTGGGTCTGAGGAGAAGTACGCGCAACTTGACGAACTGGCCAACATCGTTCTCGGAATTCGTGTGTTTAACCAGCACATCGGCAAAGGGGGCGTCAACATTCCCAATCCTGAACAAGGAGCAGCAGAGTTGCTGCGAAAGTTGGGTGCTCTTCTATCAGAAGAGCTGGACAAGGGCCAGCAAATATGTCTAGAGCTACAGCAAGTAATCGTGCACAGCGAGTTGCGCCACCCTGAAGGGGTCACAGCGGACATGCGAAGCCGCTGGAAGGACGAATTGACCAACCGGCGGCAGTATCTCTCGTATTTACAGAGCTTGCAAGAGGACATTGCGGTTTCGGACAGAAAAGTAGAGTCTCTTCGCGAAACCTTGACACTAGAAATGACCGACCTCCAGGAATTAGTGGGAAACCGAGCTTCTGTTCCGAAGGAGCACGTGTACCCGAAATTCTACGAGATAGCCACTCGGTGGACGGCGCTGAACCACGAGTTCAAGGTCATCGCCGGTCGAACCAGAACTACAGAGGTTCTCCAGACATTTTGCAACTCATACACGCCGTCGTTCCGTGCCGAGATGGGTTTGCAAGCCGACGAGATTAGCGCGCTGGAAGAAAATGCTCGCGCAGCAGAGGCGGCGGTGGTCGTGGTCAGCGAAAGCAAGGACCCGGCAGAGGAAGGAGAGGAGGACCTTAGCGCCACGGCACAAAACGACCGAAAAGCCGACGATCAAACCGGCGAGCCAGGCGACGGGCAACATGCAGGAACGCTGCCTGTGGGTCAAGTGACCGAGCGACCGGTAAAGCTGTCAATCGAATCTACCCCCGAGTTTATGCAACTGCCGCTGGAATATCAAGGATTTTGTTCTTGGAATATCGTGAAAAGGCAAGGGCTTCTGCTTCCAGGCAAACCCGAACTGGGGGTAATTCGATACAATAATCGATTCTTTGTATTCGCGCACCAGGTGGCCATTGCGGCCTTCATGAGTGATCCTGAAGTTTTTACGCAAGGTGCCCTCGAGCGTGCGGTGCTCTCTCCGGAGCTGATCCACCTCCTCCGCCTTCAGGACTCCTTCCCCGACGCCTGCATCACGCGCATGTTGCAAGGGGGGAAAAATGGGAAACCTCGCCCGGATCTTGCCTTGACAGCCCCGGAAACGAGCGAAGCTGGGACAGAAACACCCGTGCACTTCATCGAGAGACATATCGACACAGGGTATCATTGGAACGAGTGGGTTCTTCGAAGAAGGGCTCTGCAGGTGGCGAACCTACGCAACTGCGTAACAAAATCGCAGCAAACGGACGATTCCCACTTCCGGAGGTCGCATGATACCCAAGTATACTTGCAGCGAGCGAAGCACACTCAGACCAAGAGGAGCAGCGGGACGAAGCCACCCCAGCACGTGCAATACTTCGCAGGCGAGTCTCTTTCTTATGGGGTTTAAACCGTCATTTCAAAGGCAAATTATTCCGCTGCAAGCTGTTGGTATTAAAGTGATACGACACCAGGTACCCGGTAGCTTATTAGTACGCCAAAAATGTCTAGTGTTGCAGCCGTAATGTTATCCGTGCGACACATATTTCCAAGTCTTGCTTCAATGGAGAGCAGATAATAACAGATATAGAAAAGGCCTGATGCAACGATCACCTATGCAAGCTGCCGAATATTGGGTAACACTATGTGTCCGTCTGTTACCTCGCGCGCGACGCTCCGACGTTACAGGACTCCGAGGATCTTCGAAGATATCACAGCAGTGTAGCGATAGCGGCGATGGTCACGACAGCAGACCAGCATTGGTCAACTTCACCTTTGAATTTTAACGGCCAAGACCCGAGTTTACCCGGTGGAGCATCAAACAAAAACAGGGTTGAAAAACACTCACACGAATTGGACACAGCTAAACGCAACAAAACGCAGAAGTTACCAGGTGTAATATATTACGTCTTGCTTATATACCCGATGTGGCGACTGTCGTCGCACCAAAGCAACAAAAAGACAAAAAATATTCCTTCTAACACCTCGTTACCCGATGTGACGACTGTCGTCGTATTTGGACGGCCTGCTTATTCTCCCTAAGGGCTATAATCTAATCCATCCAATAAAACTAAATAAAAAAGGCCTTCGCCCACCCCCCCCCCCAAAATGCAACCTACTCACAAGCCAACTCTACGGGTGACAGCTCTCGGCACAAGTCATTCGGGATGACCTTCCATGTTCGCAATCGGGGCCGTTTCGTCAGTCCTTGCCCTCTTCATGGCAGCCGTGGCTGCGACAACTGCATCAGCGGCCCTCTTTCGCGCCCCATCTCCAGCAATCGCAGCAGGTTCTACCACTGGCCTCGGGGGCATCGGGAAGGTGTACGGGTCAGGCTGGCGGTTCTGCGGCGGCGCTGCCATGGCAGGCACAAAATGGTCGCTAGAGTGGGGGTGGTATGGGTCAACGGTACCAGCGTGCGGATAGTGCGGGTAGTACCCCAAGCCTCCGTACGGAGCTGGTCCGGCCGTGCTCGCCCCGGCGGTGGGCAAGTACGGTTGCCCCTGGAACTGCGGCGGCACCATGTGTTGCGGCGTTTCGGGCTCGATAACAGGTGCTTGCGGTGTCGCCATCGGCATTCGCGGCATCTCCTGAAACCGGTATGCTTCGCTTGCCGCGTGCATAATGCCCGTAGCTGGCGGTTCGGGCTCCGGCACTGGGGGTGGCCCGGGGTCAGAACCGGCAAGTTGAGTTAGGTCCAGGGTGCCTGCGACATGGAGAACATGGGGAGTGAACTGTTAGAGGTGCTCCCTGTGACACGGAGAAACTGGGGGATGGATTGTTAGAGGTGCTTTGAGAGCACACACGAGCTTTGCGCTCGAAAAGCTGTGCATGGTGATGACTGCTTATGTTGATGATGGTGTTCTCACATCAGTTCATTTCCTGAAATCTAGCCGGTGTTAAACAAATACTAAAAAGGCGTAAAAAACAAGTACTGTACCTGGTACAAAATAATGCCAAGTACGTGTATAGGGTCGAACGGGTGCATTTACTCACCGAAAAAATACTCCGCCTCCGACGGGGGCCACGTGCAAGTGTTGCTCACGAGCTCGCTACCGCCTGCCTCTTCTTCCCCTTGCGTCGTAGGCTCCACCACCACAGCAGCAGCTGTGACACCGCGCTCCCGAAGGGCTTCCACATCCACCGTGCCATACATGTACTGCCCCCCCTTCCCCTTTGCACACCCCGGACATTGGAAATTTGTGAGGCTTTTGTCGCCTTCCTGCTCAGTCACAACGAACGAAGGGAATTCCACATCAAACATCGGTCAAACCAGGGGAGACGTCGGCCAGAGCCCAGGGTAGCGATGAAGCATCACACACAAAGTGTTGGAAGAACATCACATATAAACTCACTTACTATGATGTCGATGCCTTCGGAGGCCACCCTAGGCAGTTCTCTGGCCTCTCAGACTACTCTCAGCTAGTTATTGCCTACGGGGAAATTCTTTAACCGGACCGATCCCTGGACTGTTTTTTTTAGGTTCCCCCTTTTTTTTGTTTTCTTTTGTTTGTTGTGTCTTTGAACTTGCTTCTTCTGCGCGCAGCACGAAGTGAACGCACAAACCAAGCTCCGGTAGCCACAGTATCTACGTACCGCATGCACAGCAGAACAGCATGCAATCGGCCCTGCACAGAGCAGCCAAAGTACATATCAGGTACGGCAGTGCTTTCGTGTCGACCAGACAGCAGAGTGCGACAACGCAAGCAAGCAGCCAATAACAAGCGTTGCCGAGAGCCACTGTGTATTATGTATGAGTAGTTTATGTTTCCTTTTGGTTGATGTTGTTGCTGCTGTTCTTTGAATAATGCGTTGTGAAGACACCAACGACAAATTTGGATTTTTTCCAAGTACCGCTGACACTCAGTCCTGTAACGGACCGCCGTCTAGACGTAATATACTTTTTAACACTGGAAGTATGTTACGGTGTCAATGACGTGACCAAAGACAACCGTCTCTTTGCTGCCACTTCAACCACATGTTCCACGCTACTACTGTCTTGTGTGTGTTTAAATAAACCGCTTTTTCCACCCATCGACATCCAGCACATCTAGTGTCCGTGCCGATTCCTCATCCTAGAGACAGACAAAAGCTCTGTAGTCCGAACTTAGAGATAGACATATACATCGCAGATACGACAGCAGGACACCAGGTGCGTACGGTATACTCATGCATGTGTCGTCCGGGTTTTTTTCCTGGAGCATGGCGGCGGGGCTCTTGGCATTATCAATTCACCAGTTTGCACCTACGATCAAGCATGGACCTCTGTCTGCTTCACCTAACGTGTTCTTTTTTTCCTTCCTGAGCGAGCATAGCGGGCGCCTTGTACCTGGTACACACATCATACCAGGTATGGAATAGCATATTTTACCTCCAGTACGGGCATGCGCGGAGCCGCAGGCGGGCGCCAGCCCACCGCTGCGAAGCCCTTCGTGTACGATACCTGGTATATAAACACTATACGAAGTGTACGAGTATCGCCTCTCACCTTAAGGTTGACGCAACTCCCGTGAAACCATTGATCGCAGTCGTCGCACTCAACCATGAAAGTGCCGTCATTCGGGCCCCGGCACAGGCAGTAACGATTCCCCCCGTCGTCCAAGGCCGCCACAACCTTCGGCTCCAACGACAGGAGTACAGGGATGTGTTTCGCCTGGTCGAGTAGTTTTCGAAGAGTATCTACATCGATCAGGCCCTCCACCTTCTCTACTGGGCCTCGGAATGCGTCCCTAACAGAGGCCTCCCACTGCGAAGCCCTCTTGGCCATGGTTCCAAGGGTCTCCAGCAGGTCGTCGTCGACTTGCGTCAGTAGCTGCCCCTGCGAGACGAGGTCGTACAACAGGATCACAGACGGCGGCTTGCGAACTGCCCACTGCGCCATGGTGCACCACAGCAAGACCCGCAAGCTGCAGAGCATAGCCCTGCGATGTCCGAGATGCGAGAAGAGAGCGGTTAGGCAATAGAGCAAATAACAATTTTTCACGGACGCTCTGCACAAAAAAACGTAGAGCGTGCATTGAAACACGATAATTAACGGACTATTACGGGGGGCCATAGTAAGTAGGACCTACGGTACATACAAAAACCTATATATTTAACTATTTTTACTAACAATATTTGGTCCTATTTACTATGGTCCCCCGTAATAGAAGCGGCGCGAAAGCCCTCGAGTGCTCTTTGCCGCAACAGTTCAAAACTGTTACCACCTCGCCGACTTGCGAGGGACTCCTGGAGAGTCAACAGTAACATATGCCTATTAATAGGCACATGATAATGGTAGTTTAGAGCTCCAACTGACGGAAACTGCTGAAAAACCACATCCCATCAACCCGGCGCGATTGCGGCAGATTGGTGGCCATGTGACGGGCAAACAATAGGGAGAAAATTCAACTCGAATAAACACATACGCCAGTCTTAGACTGCACGTTGAGCCTCTAACCGCAGCAGAACATAATACCATTCACTCTGGTTTCAACCATCCCCTCAGCCTGACTCATCACACACGGCATGTATGGCCCGTTCGGTGTGAAAGGCCAGCCTCACCGCAGGCGCACCCCATAAAAAAAACGAAAGCGAACGCCCGCAGATCACCTTGCATGCTGATGCTGTTTCTCCCCTGATTCGTTCTTGCCCCATGGCAGCGTGGTGAGCGCGTTGATATTGTTGTCAACCTCGGAAAGCACCCCAAGGCTCGTCCTGATCTTCTTTCGAGGCAGGTTCATGGCATCTCGCACCACACCAGCCAATGCAGCGAAATTCTGCGAGGCTTGCCAACGGTCGCGGCCTGGAACATCTGACGCGCAAGCAACAACACGCGATCACATGTCACTCGGCCATCAAGGAGCAAAAAACACGTCGTACAGGCGTGCATAAACCCTGATCGAGGACATTTTATCGAGGACAAATAGGAAGCAAGAGAGCTGTGAAGCGTACGTACCTGAATCATCAGCCAGCGGCGTCTCGTCAAAGCCGGCCTGTTCCGCGAAGCACGTTGACGGCATCCACCTCTTCATCGCCGTCAACATCGCTTGCTCTGCGCTGGTGAACAAGCTGCTGATGCGGCAGCGGATGCACGTGAACCCTTCCTCCGACTTGAGCAAAACCTCAGCTTGCTCAGCAGTGATCCCCATACACACTCCATGGTATCCTTCCGTACACTTCTTACACTCGACCAAGAACCCAAGATCCTCCCCAGGCCGACTGCAGATGCAGTAGCTGCAAGTGGCTTGCTTCAGGACGCGAATATCCTCCGAAAGATCAATGCGAATTTCGGTAGCTTCGGGAATCAAGGCCTTGAGCTCGTTGACACTTGCCGTGCCTTTCTCTATGCCTGTCTTCTTGAGCCGCTGCAGCCACTTAGTTGCCAGCTTCATGTGATGCTTCAAATCTTTGAGACGGCTACCCGAGGTCTGCGAAGGACGAACGGCGGTTGACATGTGAAATAAATCAATCTGCTTAATTTAGCGTTCCAAACCCGTGACAAATGGCGTGAAACGGCGGTTGGCATGCGTCAGAAATCCATGTTATACTTTCCGTTTCA
Organism: Alaria marginata; assembly: GCA_037833945.1. Taxonomy (NCBI): domain Eukaryota; class Phaeophyceae; order Laminariales; family Alariaceae; genus Alaria; species Alaria marginata. The sequence continues at coordinate 24,884 of JBBMKB010069844.1, forward strand.
AGCCCGCTCCGAATGGCGCGCGAACTGTATTCATTAAACACGTTTCCTGCGGACAAAACAGCGCGTCAGGCTTCGCGTATGTTAAAAAAGCATCGTAGAAGCACGCCTCTAATAAATCATGTTATAGCCGATCCATCACCTTTATCTTTTCGCCTTCAGTTATGAGCTTCTTCACAGGGTTGGCGGCGAGCTTGGTGGGCCCAAGCAATGCGACGTCAGCCCTAACCCCCCACGCCCTGCAGCGACCCAGCTCAGCGCGAATCTTCTTGCAAAGGTCTTCGTTTTCCACACCAACGTCCTTGGCAGTCTTTAGCACACCCTCGATTTCCTCCGTAGTCATGGAATCCCTACTGATAAGCTCTCTCGCCTGCGTCATCCACGCCTCTGCTTTCCGAAGACTCTTCTGGATCTCTTCCACTTTCCCCTGATAGCAGTCAATCACGACCTGCAAGGACTTCGTGATTCCTGTTGTGAGTGCCTCGACTTCCAGCTCATTACCAACCTTCAGATCGAGCACACCCTTGCCAACTTTGACGATGTCCTTTGTCTGGCTCAGCTGCAACCCTTCACCAGCAAAGGACGCGCTCTCCCGCACACTCCTGCAGCCGGTGAGACCAACAAGCGACAACGCAAAACAATAAAAGGTACGTGTGAGTGACTGAGACAAATCGCACCGATTCCTGACTAGGTAAGCAAGGCAAGTTAGCAAGGAAACCCCGGCTTTACCTGGCCCACTCCATGATCCTTTGCACTCTTTCGGTTACGAGCTCTTCTGGCATGAAAACGCTGATGTCCCTTGCAGTCGTGAGCAGGTTTTGCAGCTTTGTTTCGTTGGCCTCCTCCGTTTCATCCAGCTCGTCTTCTCGGTCATTCCCATCGCTGCCGTCGTCCGCCGAGTCGCTGCTTTGCTCCTCTGCGGCTTCGGTTCCACCTTCTAGCTTTACACCACCCCCTTCATTTTTCGCAGGGGCATCACCGGGCTCAGCAGCGCCCTTAACTTCAGAAGAAGATTGTTCAGACTTTTCCGACGAAGAAACCGCACCACCGCCAACAGTTGAGGACTTCTCGCTCGGCTTCTCGCTCGAGTCCTCGCTCGATTTCTCGCTTGACTTCTCGCTTGACTTCTTCTCTTCTGCTGGCTCCTCCTTTGCGCGCTTTTCTTCCTCCTCCTCCTCCTCCGCCTCCTTCCTCCAGATTTCCTTCCTCTCGAGTGTCTGCTCAGCGAAACCAGACGTGACCTTGTCGAGTACCGACTTTGCGTTAAGCTGCCATGACAGGGCCTCCGCGATGTGCTTTCGAATGCGGCCCACCTCGTCGGCAACACCCACTGGGGAGGCAAGGCCTTCTGCGATAAAGTCTTGAAGGCGGTCGAAGGTCGGCTTGTTGCTGGGCTGCACTCGGCGCTTGCTCTGGCGTCGAGGGCACAAGCTCTGGCATTGTTCGACCCAATCGTTTACGTTTTGCAACACCGACCGCATTTCCCGTACCTCCCTCAGGCTACGGCCAATAGCGATCTTCTCTGCAGCATGAATGCATGCCGAGAGGTTCTGCAGCGTGATCTTAGACACACGATCCTTGGAGTCAGAACCACTGCCATCTCCATCCTTCGCACCAGCTTTGCTCTCATCGCCTTCGGAGGCATCATCGTCCACGTCCATTGGGGTGGCCGCGGCGTCACCAGACTTGGCACCTCCAGCATCCGCACGGCCACCTTTAGAACTGGCGTCACTATCGGCACTTTTCTTGCTTTTGGGGGTTTTGGCCTCCACAGCTGGTAGGCCATCCGTGAACCCGAGTGCTCGCAGGATATCTTGGTAGTCTGTGCGCCATCGGCGTAACTCTTGCTTTGCACTTCGAAGACTATCCACCTGTGGAGCAGTCCCGACCACATAAAATGTCGCAACAGAAAGGAGCATGGTATACACAGAAAAAAGAAGTGGGGTCGTGAAGCATGGGGATAATTTGCGCCCATCGGGGTTCATCACCTAATTGTTAGAGATGTATCGAAGTGTAGCCGAGTAAGCTGCGTGACAGCCGCAAAAAATGGTATTTAGCTACACAAGACATTAGAGTTGCGTGTCGCGAATCCCAGCAGTGACGACTCAACGTACTTACCTCTGGGGACAAGTTGAGCTTGATTGACCTGGCTTCTTCGAGCAAGTGAAGTAGCAAAGAAGAAGCCATCGGACGCCCTGCATGCATGGTTTGCAAGCACTGCCTCGATTTCCCCGTCCACGACTTTCCTCGCTTCAAGAGAGCCTGCAGTTGGCTGTCATCTAGCACTCCATAGACAGGGTGAGTCTTGGCCTCCTTCGGGAAGCCCGTCCGCAGCATTGATCCCTGAATACCAGAGGCGAGTCATCCCACGGTAGGGGTACAGCAATAAGTTCCTGAGCTCCTGGCATGAGGAGCTCAATATCTCACCCGAAACGTGACTTCGAAGATTTTCGTTCGCGCAGCCCGATCGACACATCTATCCGCTAGTCCTAAACCAAATACACTCGTAAAATGGCCATACCAACTGGCAGTTCCTCACTTCAGGAGCTCAACCGGTCAGGAACGTTTGGCCCCAAGAAGTGCAACCCCTACCGTGGAATGACTCAGGCATGGATCACATGGAAAATCACAATGTATTATTGTCGTCAAATACACCCACCTATTTATAATTTATCAGCACAACGGTTTCCGTGTCAGCAACCAAGAGCAGAGCATACGATCACATCAAACCAACACAAACGTAATACGAACAGCGTCATCGACCTCTTCTGCCCATCTACAATAGACCTATATACTCCTGTCTACCCCACTTCCGAGGCCAGCGTTTCCACATCCCTGGCTCCTCACCCTATCCTCAGCTCCTTATTAGCGATTGAAAAATTGGTTGCTCGGGATCGGTCCGGGATCGGTCCTGGAACT